>BQNB010039369.1:0-48107 GCA_026074375.1 Tanacetum coccineum | reverse complement strand
AGTTGTGACGCCATTGCTACGCATTGTGACGCCGTCGCTTGATGATTCTGACGGCTTCAGACACTTCTTGTGACGTCGTCCCCACGACCTAAGAAGTCACACTTTCCATCTAAAAATCTACTTTCTAGCCACATTTGGTGAAGGAGTCAGGATGGGAGTCACCAGCTTAAAAAGTTTTGTTTTTGTACAGTGTCTTCCCAATCGAGCCCAAGTCACGCACTTTTCTTCCAAGTGCTTCCCAAATGCTAAAATAACAAAAAGAAAGGATTAAGTACAATATTTGGGCATATTTGCATGATTTTGGGGGTTAAATAACTCCGAGAAAGTGTATAAAATGACACCTCATCAAATACCCCTACATGTAAGATTTGTTTGTACTCAAGCAAATGAGCTTTTCTACCTAGTAAATAGCAAAGTCGGGGGTATTTAACCTACTAAGTAAAGATAGTTTATGGCACAACTGGATCAACCTTGTAATTAAAAGCATAAAATCATATACTAGCACCTCACATAAGTGTTTGGATTCTCTTTTTCACTTGGTGTATAATGAATTATAACAATATAGGAAACGGGAAACTAAACACTCACTACCTGACATAGCATATAGATTACTATAAGCTTGATAAAAGATTAAAACCTCCACCGCTTTGGCGTAAGCACCTAGGAATTACTATCAAATAGGTCTTTTAAAGGGTTGTAACGTTAGATGTAGGGTAGAAGAAACACGGTTAGGGATAATGGGGGAAATTTTACTGGTGGCAAGTTAATCATTAACAAGATAACATGTAAAAGGTGTTGCTAAGCCATGACTCGACAAAAACTCTACTAATCGCACACAACTCTACATCAAACTCTTTCTTTTCTTTTCTTGACTCTTTCTTGACATAAACAAAAGAAAGATGGAAGCCCGTATATTCTATCATATTTTTTTGCTTTTTTGCTTTTTTGCTTTTTTTGTTTTTTCTATTTTTTTGATTTTTTTTCTTTCTTTTTCTTTTTTTAATTTTTTTATATACACTTTTGCCCTGCCATCTGCTGAAAATAAAATAATATACAAGACTTGGGATTTATATTGACATCCCTACATATGAGTTTCTTAGAACTCGATAATAAACTAACTAACGACACGAATTAGAAGGATCAATAAACATGGAGTATATTAAGCACGTATGGGGGTAATAATATGACTTTCTTCCCCATTTCTCCATAAAAAAAACTACCATGATTCTTAATCATCCCAAAACTATGTATACTAACAATAGATTCGACTTAGCAACCATGTAATCAAGCAAACAATTAACTAGGGTTAAACAATTATGATAACAATAATGTACTAAAAATGAGTACATACAAGGAAGCCTAAGGCGATGGGTGTAACATTTAGTGGGGTGTAAACAATGCTTTTCATTAATAATCTGCAATCCATCGAAAAATTATGAGAACCGCAAAAGGATAGGCTCAGAGGGGTGTACTAGGGGTATCTTGCACTAAAAATAAGTGCGAAGTAAGGGTGTGGGGGTAGTTATATGACCAATGAGATCATCATAACTGTAAAAAAATGCAGGCTAAAACAAGGGTTATCCTAATGCCTCTTATCACATAGCAAATCCTAATCATACGGACGTGATCTCATTAGCAGTCTCGGGATGCATCGCTAAAGCAAGTTTTAGAATCTATTACACTACCGGTACACTCTCATAAGCATTAAAGATGAATGCTTTTATTTTGAAAGATCTAGGGGCGAACCTCACATTTTGGAGGTGGAATTTTTTAGTGGTAGGGTATTTTATGCTAGTCATATAACTCCTATCTATGTGACGCTTCTAATACTACAGTTTCACCGATATATGCCATAAAAACATTTAAATTTGGGTCAAAATTACCGTCCTAAACTATGCTTTGGTATATTACACATCATTTTAAAGACAAAGCAAATGCAAATGAAAGAATAGTTTCTAAGGCTTTTATTACCCCTACATTTAATTTGAACATTGTCCCCAATGTTTTACAAGTACCCGAAAATGAATAAAGGGAAATAAGTAAAAGACGAGAGAAACTAATACTCCTCTGGTTTGCTCAATAACGGAGAAGAAACAAGATGAACCGGCTAAATCTTCATCAAAGAATCGTCCAAGTGAAAATCCAAAGAACTTCCGTACCCTCCTTATCTAATATAACTTGAAAATCAAAGACAAAAACAAATATACCCATCATAAAATCAACGGTAAACAATATACAACCGTATATAATCATAAAATAAAATCCTAAGAAAGCAATAAATATAGAATTTAAGTACTAATGTAATCGTGGCTTACTACAAAAATCTAAAAAATTAAAAATTATAGAAATTAAACAAAAATAATTTTTCAAAAATTCAAAAAAACAAGGATTTCTCTACTTCTACGGTTTTGACGTCGTCAGGAATAAACCCTGACGCTGTCAAGAACACCTGACAGGTTTTGTGTTTTTTGTTTTCTAGAAAAATTTCTGCAAAAATATTGATATACCAAGTTTTAAATTTATAAAACTCATTTTACCCGAGGGTCAACAAAGTACTAACGGGTAGAGAACCCGATCGTGTATAGTGTATCATTGGTAAATCCGAGGTGGTTCCTAGGAGTAGTTGATTTAGTGAAAAAAAGACAACTAAAAGAGTTGGAGTGAAAGATTATATTAGAATAACTAGACAGAAAGTAAAAACGAACAAATATGAGACTAGAGAAGGAAGATATGCTACCCCTTACATGTTTCTATGAAATCTTTTTCCTTCTTTAAGGTGCAATGCTGCTAACTTAGTTTCCTAGAGGTTTCTTAAACTCACTAGGCTTAGAAAAGTATCTTTTCCTAGCCTATGATCCCTAAGTGGAATGAACTCGCAGGGAGGAATTAACCTTTACTTAGTTCACAGTGATTAAATCTTCCAACTAATTTGCTAGATAAGCTCTAAATGTTATCCAAAGACTCTAATGTGTTTCAAGCCTCCTATTATGACTAGACATGCCATAATAAAAGCTTACACCCTAATGATGTAAGGATTTGAAGAGAACACCCCTCATGTCAATAAATTGCTAATTATTGCCATGGCTAACTCTCCTATTTTGATTTTCATACTAAGGGTTGCCTAATGGACATAGGTCAAACAACCTTACGAATTGGTCCTCCTGAGGTCAATAGTAGACACCAGGATTCAGTGGGTAACTTATTACCTGACATACACACATTCTTGTTTTACACCTAAAAAGGAAAGTATGGATTAATGAGCACACAACATAAATTATCCAATAGAGCAAGATAATCAACAAAAGAGAAGAGAAAACATAAATAACCTTACAAAGGGAGAATAAGCGTGCTAGTTCATGTTTGGATTTTGAATCACAGGTAAACAAGCATGTATCAAGTTTATGATGTCAAAATAACCAAACCAAATGTTGGGATTCTTGATTTGATGAGACAAAGTAAATAAAAGAATGAAACAAAAGGACTTAAATGCAAAAGAAGAATTCTTTAAAAGATGGAAGATTTTGAAGATTTTAGAAGATCTCCTTAAGAAGATAAAGATACAGAAGATAATATTATATGTTAGAAATATATTATTTGTTCTTATCTTTTGTAATTTGTTCTTATCCTTTGTAAACCTAGATATCTCTAGTATATAAAGAGATATTAGGCATATGGTTTTTGGCATCCAGAAAACATAGAACTCTCCCGATAAGAGTCTAAAAAAACGTGTGGGTGTACAAGTTTAGTTAGTAGTTAGATTAATAGTTAGTTAGTTAGTAGCTCCAAGGTATAGAATTAGGGCAAGGTGGAAACGTATGAGAATAAAAACCTTGTTTAATAACATTACTGTTCTTTATATTCCACTGTGCATATTAATTTAATTTGTAAAACGATCCTAGATGGCTTAAACGATCTCCACAATTGGTATCAGAGCCTGGTGGCTCTCGATCTAGGATCTACAAGGTTTTTGAAGTCGAACCTATAAAGGAAAAAGAAGGTACAAGTTTCTGCTTTTGATATTTAGATCATATTTGATGCTTCTAATCTTTTTGGAAAAGAGCAAATTTGGTGAAGATGAAGAAGACACAAGGAGATCAAAGAAGCGTGGGGTTTACAAAAACCGAATAAGGGTCTGAATTGATTCAAAGGAGTCAAATCATCTAGGGGTTTCGCAATAAGTGATAAAGCAGCAGGTCTCATGGGATACAAGTTGAAACAGCATGTATTAATGCTAATTTGTGACGGATTTGTGATAGCTTTGTGACACAAAAAAAAGTGTCGTCTGGATACTTAAACAGTGGTTATTAGTACTGTTGAGATTCGTAAAGAATAGTGATGCTTCTATACTTTCTACTGCCAAGGTCGTCACGTATTGTGCTGCTGTCCATAAAAAGGTTTTCTGGTTCGTGTTTGGCGGTGATGTTGTTGGATATGGATGCGATCTTATTGAATACTTCATGATTTTGGTAGTCATTGGTAAGTCAATGTGTAAAGTGATATTATTGAACTTAATACTGCCAAGCAACATTAGTGCTGCTACGTTTAAACAGTTAATGCTGTTTGATTACTTAGTTAATACTGATGTCTTTGGTTAGTACTGCTAGTTATGTGTTAGTGCTGCTTGTTTTCACTTTGTACTGCCATAGGAAGCTTGCTTTGTTTGAGTTCAAAGATGAGTTTTTATGCTACTGGATTAGTGCTATTAAAGAAGAAAGAAAGCAGCTGTACATGTTAAGGTCTTAGAAGCCTAATTACTGGCTTACTTCTCCTATTAGGCTTAAAAAGACTTAATGTTGCTCAAATACATAGTTTATGCTGCAGTGATTTAATTCATGTATATTAGTACTGCTAGGTTTAGTAGTTACTACTGTTGGACTTAAACCAAAGTTAGTACTGCTTTGTGTTTGATAGTACTGCTTGGTTTAAGGGGAAGATTTAATACTGCTGGCTTGTTTGACAACAACACTGTAACGTATATGTTAATGCTGCCAAAATGGAAAGTTTATTACTGCCGAGTACTTTGTAACTTAATGCTGTCAAGGTACGTTAATGCTGTCAATGTTAAGTTTCTGTTGCTTGATTGTTACTACTGCCAGGTTTAAGGAGTTGATACTGCTAGCGTTAAAAAGCAATTAAGTTAATACTGCTTGAGTTAAAAGAGTTAAAACTGTTAAGCCTATCAGATATCAAACAGTACGTGATTTAGTGATATCGGACAACACACACGAGAAGTTTTTGGTTTTAAATGTTCTTAAAAGTTTCAAAGGCTCGCATAGGTTATCTAATGGATTATTGGTTACGCAGACGATTGTTTATCACTTATGTGGAAGGTGAAGTGGAATTACTTGGGATGTGTTCTTATCTATATCTTAAAGTGGGTGTTACACTTTAACGATAAACTTGTTCATGCTTTACACTGTTGTGACGAAAGACTTGTCGATCTAGTAAAGGTCATGTGAGTTCGTTAAGGTGCTCAATGCGCACATTTGTTTCTCTTTAGTTATGTGTCTCATTGAAGTTGAGGATTTTTGTCAAGGGAGTTGCGATTTTCTATCTTATATTTCACAGAATTATTTATTGTTGGAGTCAACATAGATAGTACAAGACATAAGACGCAAGTTTGGGTTATCTCTACTTTCAGCATCAAGTTAGTTATACTTAGTTTTCTTCACAATGATCATTACATTGAGCTTACAGATTAAGATTCAAGAGATGGTTAAGCATGGGTTTCAACGGGAAGCTTTTAGTCAAAAATGTTTTTAAAGCATTAGGTTATGTTCATGAACACTTAAGGAGAAGTGTTTTGTTACTATCTGTGATCTTTATTACTTCTATAGTTTAACTTTCTACTACTATATTCTTTTTTCTTATTGTGCATAATGGGTGGCATTGTGAATATTGGAAGGGCTAGATTAGTATTCTATACTGCCTCGATTAATTATTTTCTCATGATTACCACTATTGCTTCTAGCTTAGATAAGCAGAGCAGGACAGTGGGTAAACAATATTTAGGACCAAATCCATGGCTACCACTTATTGAGTCTTTTCCTTAGGGCAACTGATTCAAGTTCATAAGTTAGTGGGCCTAGGTGCCAAGATTCCTATATTGGGGGGGGGGGGTGCCAGAAGCTCAAATTAGGTTTAAGGCTGCATCTAAACAGTCCAATGATCCACCTCTCTTAAGAGTTAACACACTTGGAAGTGGGGAGGACAACATGAAACTAAAGGAATTGATGGAACTTTGTACAAAATTGTCTGAAAGGATTCTTGATAAAAAAACAAATAAAGTGAATTAGTGAGAAAAAGAAGTGAGAGATATAGTGAGCTAAAAAACAAAAAGAGAGTTTTGAATTGGTAAGGAAAAGAAATGAGAGATATAGTGAGATTAAAAATAGAAAGAGAGCTTGTGAGAATCAAAATTGATGATGGAAATGCTTTTTGGAAAGAAATTGGGGTTAATACTGGTATCTTAAAGTTAATGCTGCTCAGCTTAAACTTAATGCTGCTTAGCTTAAGTTAATGCTGTTAGGCTTA
The DNA here is from genome assembly GCA_026074375.1 of Tanacetum coccineum. Lineage (NCBI taxonomy): Eukaryota > Viridiplantae > Streptophyta > Magnoliopsida > Asterales > Asteraceae > Tanacetum > Tanacetum coccineum. Next base: position 41,573 of record BQNB010039369.1, on the reverse strand, counting down.
ATTTACTGCTGCCCGTACTAGTTTATGATGTTAGGCATTCACTTACTGCTACTAGGCATAAGTTAATAATGCCCAGGCTAACTACGAATGCTGGGTTAGTTTAATACTGTTAGGCTTAACTTAATGCTGCCAGTTCAAGTTAATGCTGTTGAGGGTGAGTTCATAAATACTTCGATTAAGGGTTTCAATCACTCATTCATTCGATTTTACACCTTGTTATCCTCTCTAATCATAAACCCTAACTTAATTTCATCTTTAATCATCAAAACCCCACAATGTCGACCCAAAAGTTTGCTGAAACTTACAATTTGGTTGCGGTTTTGGAGAAACCACGAAGAAAGTAATGGTTTGAGGAAGTATAGATTTTCTAATGTCAAGTGCTGCCAATATGCAGTTAAGGGTCAATCCTAACCATTAATTTATACTACCTGTATTTTTCTCGAACAGTTCCTGGACTTGCTAAGGTCAAAACTGTTAATGGGGAACGGACAGATACAAGCCCTAGTAGAAAAGAGAAGGGATTCAGCTCTGAGACAAGTATAAGGAGTGATCTTAAGTTGGATGATGCTGAAGGAACAAATTGTCTATCCACTGCTACCATTTTTGTAGAATTGGAAAGAATAGGGTATAAAAATCTAACTTAAAAGCTTACATTCTATAAAGCTTATTTCTCATCCTAATGGAAATTTCTCATCCATACCATACTGCAATGCCTTAGTGCTAAGAATACATCCTGGAATAAATTTAGTAGCACTATGGCATCTGCTATTATATTTTTTTTGCCACAAACAAAAAATTCAACCTTTCCGAGTACATTTTTTGACAATTATGGTGAAGATCTTGGATGGTGGGGTAAATTTATCATGACCCAAGATTTGTGCAAGTCTTTTAGATAACCACGTTAGAGGGAATGTCCCAAGACAAAGGGGTTTATGTTTACACTTACCACACCAAGAAGGTGTTTGTAACATGAAGAGACCATGCAAGGGTTTTTCTGGAAGGGTTACACCACTATTCTCTACAATAATGGTTTAAGCTACAAAAGACATGGGTGCAGATTCAGCTACTCCTACTGATTCCCATTCTATACCCATTATCACTCAACCATCATCCTCAAAACCTCAAAAGAAAAAATCAAGAAGGAAACAAAGGAAGGATAGTGCTCCTACAGAGCCTACTACTAAAGAGACTACTCCTAAGGAACATGTCTCTACCCCTTCCTATGATCTACCCTCCAAGTGGTAGGATAGATGCAACTTGGTGATTGATAAGGTTTGTGTAACAACCTTACAGTGGGGCGGAATAAAAAAAAAAAAAAGATAGGTCGTTGTTTAGTGAAAGTCAGACTGCTCAAGCAAAGGAGATTTGCTAGTTTAAAGAAGAAGGAGTCATGCAGTTGGAAAGAGAATGGAATGTCAAGAACTTTTAGGGCTAAAGTGAATGGTTTGAGAAAGTTGGTTCCTCTAGCAGGGTAGAATCCTTTAATGTATGCAGCTTGGGTGCTCAGGAGGATGACATCCAAACAGGGAGCAGGAAAATTGAAGTTCATGATGATGATGCAGAAGTGACTTTGGTAGATTGAGACTCAAGAGATGAAATGATTGACAACCTGATGTTTGATTAACAAGTTATGTTAAAAAGAGCATGGAATTGAGTTTTGAAAAGGTAGTTAATGAAGCCTTTAGTTTAGTGTTGCTTCAATTAACAAAGTCAATTACAGTTAGTGTGTAAAGTAGTTACTACTGCCAGTGCAAGGTGTGAAATTCAGATGTATTGACTCTTGCTTAAACTTTTGATTGAGATCAAACTGACAAAACCAAGCCTGTTAAAACTGCGCTCAACAGTTACATACATTTTGACCAAGGGCTAGGGATTATAATTTATGATCAGGAATAACAGTACCTGAATCTACAAAACATTTTATTCTTCACAATTACAACGTCCCACATAGTAAGAGACAAAGGAATGGAAAAAATGTAGAGCCTGATTTAGTACATTTGAAGAAGAAAGATCAAGTTTCTCTTGATGAAGAAATGGCTAGAAATCTTGAAGCTCAGTTGCAAGATGAAACTTATTGAGAAGAGAGGCTGACAAGACAAAAGGAAGAAGAAGCCACCATAGCTTTGATTGAATCATGGGAATTGTGGAGATCGTTATAGACTCATCTAGGATATGTTTTATAGATAATATAAATATGCAACGGAATATAAAGAACAGTATATTATCAAACAAGGTTTTTATTCCATACGTTTCCACCTTGCCCTAATTCTATACCTTGGAGCTACTAACTAACTAACTATTAATCTAACTACTAACTAAACGTGTACACACACACAACGTTTTTCTAGACTCTCATTGGGAGAGTTCTATGTTTTCTGGATGCCTAAAACCATATGCCTGATATCTCTTTATATACTTAGATATAATCTAGCGTTTAACAAAGGTTAAGAACAAATTACAAAGATAAGAATAAAAAATATCTTCCTATCATCTAATTGATCTTTGTATCTTTATCTTCTTAAGGAGATCTTCTAAAATCTTCAAAATATTCCATCTTTTAAAGAATTCTTCTTTTGCTCATTTAAGTCCTTTTGTTTCTTCTTTTATTTACTTTGTCTCATACAAATCATGATCCAACAATCCTTCCCCCCAATTTGTGATGACAAAACAGAACAAAGTCAATGTACGAACTTCATCATAGAGCCAAAGCTTCCCCTAAAGTTGAGATGTGATCATCTCCCCTTAGTGAACAAAAAACTTCCCTTTCCTATATATATCCTGCCATGTCACCATACATAATAAGCTGCAAATCATATCTCTGTAATATTCTTCCCCTTTTTGTCATAATTGAATAGGGGTCTTCTGAAGATATGCAACTTGGATCATAATAGCTACAAATCATATACCACAACTACTAATCTAGCCTTCCAATATTCAAATTGCCCACACATTTGGCACAATAAGATATAATAAATTTGGCATTAGAAGAAAATTTTAATCTACAGTAGTAATAAAGATCAGCGAGTAGTTACAAAACACTTTCCTGCTCAAGTGGTGCATGAATTCATAACCTGATGGTATAAACTTTTTGTCAATAGCTTCTTGAAACCCATATTTTAACCATTTCTTGAATATTTAATTATGTAAGCTCTATGTAATGATCACTGATGAAGAAAAACAATAGTATAACAAAACTTCGATGCATAACAGTGAATAAACCCAACTTGTGTCTTATGTCTTGTTTCTATCAACGTGATCTCCAAACTTATATAATAATATGTGAAATATAAGATAGATCGCAACCCTCTTGACAAAAATCCTACTCTTTCTATGAGACAATTATACTAAAGTGATAGCAAATTTGTGCATGAGCACCATAAGAGAATAACACACCTTTGCTCGTTTTTGACAGTCTTGTCACAACATTGTATGCACTGAACAAAGGTTATCTGTAAAGTGTTAACACCCACTTTATGATATGATAAGAACACGTACCCAAGTAATTCCACATCACCTTTAAATAAGTGATAAACAATCATCTTCGTAACCAATTAATCCATTAGATACCTATACGAGCCTTTGAAACTTTTAAGAACATTTAAAACCAAAACTTCCTGTGTGTGTCGTCCGATATCACTAAACCATGTATTGTCTGATATCTGATAGGCTTAACAGTTTTAACTCTTTTAACTCAAGCAGTATTAACTTAACTGCATTTTAACGCTAGCAGTATAACTCCTTATAACATGGGCTAGAGTATCAGTGAGTAGTAACAATCAACAGCTGAAAACTTAACAGTGATAGCATTATCGTACCTTACCCTAGCCATAAGGTTTTCATGTACGGGGCAATATAAACTTCCATTGGCTAGCTCTAACTATATGTTAAGCGCACTAACACACTACGTCGGCAGCATCAATATATTGAAGCACTTAATCATTATGAGCAGCATTAGACGGATAACTAAGCCGCTTTATAAAATTCTTTTTCCTTGTATGCTTTGGCAGCAGGAATTAAATCAAATAGCAGCATTAAGTCTACAGTATAAGTAAACCATTAGCAAACATTAAACTACTCAGGACCTTAGCAGTATTATCTTACATGAGCACTACGTATTAACTGCTTCTAACCTTAGCAGTAGTAACAAACCACTAACTACTTTAAGCAACATTAATCTTCCATTCAAAATCTAACAGTTTTAATACTCATGAAGTAATAGCAGTATTAAGAGGTTATTCATGAAAACAAATCCTATAAATAAACCAATCATTCTTAGCATTAGGGTTTCATTATACCTTATCAGATTCAGTCCTAAAAATAAACCTGTGAGTCATAACCTAAACTGCTTCTTCAAACGCAAACACCAAAACAAATCCAAAATCTGCTTCTATGTTACAAGATCCACCAGCGAACATCTAACATCAGCATACAATTAACCTGGCTTTCCATTTTGTGAAGTAGCCAATCATTGAAAGCAATCAAACAGCGATCACCTAAACACCTTTCTGTACCTTCTCGCTGTCGCCAAACTATTCTTTCTCCATACTTTTGTAAACACTTTTTAGTGTCAGTAAACTGTCACTGTGTGTCAACTTTGGCAGCAGTAGTAACCATCAACGGGTAGTACTAACTTATAACCACTATTTAAGGATACTTTTCTTTAAGTATCCTGACGACGCCTTTTAAGTGTCACAAAGCTGTCACAGATCTGTCACTAATTCTGTTTACTCCTTCCTCCCATACATTCTATGAAACGTTATTTGTCACAGAACTTCCTGGTTTTACTAGAATTAGGGTTGATGAAAAGCCCTAATATCATCAGATTCGACACAATAACCAAGATAGAAAATTTGTACCTCTTTTCCTTCATAGATGCGACACCAAAACACCTTGTAGATCCTAGATATCACAAGCCACATGGATCTAATACCAATTGTGGAGATCGTTATAGACTCATCTAGAATATGTTTTTACAGATAATATAAGTATGCAATGGAATATAAAGAACAATATATTATCAAGCAAGGTTTTTATTCCATATGTTTCCACCTTGCCCTCAATTCTATACCTTGGAGCTACTAACTAACTAACTATAATCTAACTTATAACCTAACGTGTACAACGTACATTTTTCTTTGACTCTCATTTGGGACAGAGTTCTATGTTTTCTGGATGCCTAAAACCATATGCCTGATATCTCTTTTATATACTGAGATAATCTACGGTTTACAAAGGATAATAAGAAAAATTACAAAAGATAAGAACAAAAATAATAATCTTCCTTACATATATATTATCTTTTTTTTTCTGTATCTTTTCTTCTTCAGGAGATCTTAATGAAATCTTCAAAATCTTCCATCTTTTGAAGAATTCTTCTTTTGCATTTTTTAGTCCTGTTTTTTTATTCTTTTTTCACTTTGTCTCATCAAATCAAGAATCCCAACAGGGTGTGTGTGGGAAGAGATAAGAGGAGAGTATTTTAATTGTTTGTTTAAATTCTCGCATTTAATTGTTTTTAAATAGTATTATGTTCTGACTGATCACCTGATACACCGTATCCACCAGTTGGATACGACGTATCACACCTTCTGCTCAGGACAACGTATTGAGTTTTACAGTCTAGACGGTGTATCTGTTCTCCAACAATACGGCGTATTCCGTAAACTCTATACGGTGTACTAGCATTCGACGGACTTATACGGCGTATTCACATCAATTGAAAACGGCGTCTCTATTATCTGATACAGTAACATACCAAAACTCTATCTGTTTTGATTCCACATTTAATTTCTCTCATCAGGACATATCCTACTGATTTATTGTCATTTGTTTCAGGTAGTGCATGACAAGAAGTTTGACAAAGGAACTATTCTCACCTTTTGAAAACCCGAAACAAAAATTTCGCTCAAAAAGGAGGCTTTTTGATACACCAAGTCTCATAGAATCGAATTCGCCGGAGTTCGATCACATTTTTGACATCAAGGAACAATCAGAGGAAAAAGTAAGAGAAACAATGACGGAAACAATAGAGCAGTACATGAGCAAAACTCGAGGAGATTACGGGTCGGGCGTTACTAGGCCCACGATCAACCAAGACACCCACTTTGAATTGAAGGGGCAATTTCTCAAAGAACTTCGTGACAATACTTTTAGTGGTTCGGAACACAAAGATGCTAACGAACACATCGAAAAGGTTCTAGAGATTGTTAACTTATTTCACATCCCAAAAGTAACTCAAGATCAAATCATGCTCTGAGCCTTTCTTGTATCCCTCACTAGAGCCGCAAGCAGATGGATAAGGAACCAGCCATCAGGATTAATTACAACCTGGGAGGTTCTCAAAACTAAGCATAAAGAAAATGGAGGAAATCAACAACTTCCAGCAAGAACCCGATGAAAGCCTTTTTCGTGCATGGGAAAGATTTAAAGAATTGGTGATGAAGTGTCCTCAATATTATTTGACCGACATGCAAGAAGTCATCTTGTTTTACAATGGGCTTGATGTTCCAACTCGACAAATCCTGGACTCAAAGGGTGACATACCTTCAAAAACTGATGCTGATGCTAAAATAGCCATCCAAGAAATGGCTGAATACTCTCAGAAATGGCACAATGGAACATCTTCAAGGACCAGAAGTACTAAAACTTATGAGGGCTTGCTGCTATCCAAGCCCAACTCAACAATCTCAGACGAGAAATAAAGAAAGTAAATGAGAAAGTGTACGCTGCTCAGGTCGAATGCGAACAATGCAAGTGACCACACTATACAAAGGATTATCCACAAAAGGAAGAAGGAAAAACTTTATAAGAAGCTTATTATACACAGTTCGGTGAACCATATCAACCCGAAGGATAATATATAGCAATAAGGCCAGGATTCTACCAACGAAACAATGGAAACTCTTCGTATCCTGATCGAAGACCAAGTCTGGAAGAATCGCTAGCCAAATTAATGGCAGAATCAGCTAAAAGGCAGGAAGAAAACTCAAACATAATCAAAGAGATCCGAGCTTCTACCGATGCAGCAATAAGAAATGAAGGAGCTTCAATTAAGACCTTGGAAATACAAATCGCACAGATGAACAAGGTCTTGCAAGAAAGAGGGTTTGGAAGCTTGCCCAGCTCTACGAAGACAAACCATTGAGACCAAGTTAAATCGATCTCAACTACTAAAGCTGATTTTTCTGAGATACGCCGTATCGGATGTGTTCCATACGCCGTATCGGGCACACAGCACGGGAGCTTATTTTATGAAACAGTCCCTTTCCTAAGACGATTGCAAAACTTTAGCTATGATTATTGGAGAGAGGTACGGGATGTGAGGATTCTAGATGCTTATGATCACACGTTGCCTTAGAAAGAGAAAGACCTAGGGAGCTTTACCTTACCTTACTTTATTTATAATATATGTTTTGATAAAGCCCTTGTTGACCTAGAAGCTAGTGTGAGCGTTATGCCATTTTCTACCTACACCAATATTGGTCTAGGAATTTTATCTCACACCAAGTTGACCATAGAACTAGCTGACCGAACCATAAAACAGCCAAGGGGTATTATGGAAAATGTGCAAGTACGGATAGGAAAATTTATTTTCTCTAAAGAATTTATCATCTTGTACATACCCGAGGACGACTATGTTCCTTTAATCCTCGGACGCCCATTCTTGTCAACTGCCCATTCCAAGATTGATGTCTTCAAAAGGAAGATTACTTTAAGGGTCAGGGAAGAAAAACTTGTTTTTAAAAGTATTAAGCCTGCCACTAGCATAATCAAAAGGGTCTTTGTGATAAAAAGTCTTGATTCGAAAACAAAGCTTATAGGAGAGGGTGATGAATCATTCGACCCAACTTATGGTAATTACATATAATTAAATGATTTGGATACCCCTCTAGAGACTAAAACGGATCGAGATGTTGACTTTGAGCCAACTTTTGTTAAAACCGACTCTTATATGATAAAAATTTCTTGTGTAATCGGGTATAAATATATTATCGATGACCTCTTCCCTTCCTTGTCCATTAACTTAATGTCTAAAAGCTTTTGTTATTCAATAATTAAGGACAAGGATGAAGGGAAGAGTCTTACCGGAACTTTGATTGATATACTTGTTTTTGTTGGAAGTTTTTCCATTATTTTAGGTTTTACCATCATTGACGATGATGATATGACAAAAGACGTTGTGCTCGGAATGAAATTTTGCAAGAAGTACGCATCATGCCAAATGATCATGAAGAAATTCGCTCTCGGGGATAAGTGTGAGCAAATAATAGAGAACTAATGAAGAAGAAAAAGGTCGAACTTAGCTGAAACAAAAGTGCTTCTCAGGAGACAACCTGGTCATTTTTATTGTTTTTCGTATTTTAATTGTTTGTTGCACGAGTCTGTCTTCCCAGACACTCTATACGGCGTATCGAAACCTCTGGATATGGCGTATAGACGTGTCTGGACGTTATCAGTTTTTTAAAACTTAATATTTATATTCCAGTAATTTAATTGTTTTTACAGGAACCATACGGCGTATCCTAGGGTTTGGGATACGGCGTATTGATCCCTGTACAGTTGTGTGATTAATTGTTTTCTTTTAGCATTATAGCGAGATAGAATTTGCACTTTTCTTCTAATCTTTTATGCAGGACCTTGCTGAAACTATGATATGGTATATTCTAAAAAAGACATGTGTTGAACTTATCCGGGCATTCTGAAGCCCTAGTCAACATACCTTTTTGCTCAAGGACTCATCTTGGAGAATTATCACGAGCAAAACATTAGGGAGTTTTCTGTTCTAATTCTAATTTCCCTTATTATTTAATTGTTTTATCTATACAATGAGAACGTTATATAATTTAAGTGGGGGATGGAGAATTAGAACGTATTTGTCTTCTTTTTTACAAAATAACATGCAAAGTGCCTAAAAACGGCCAAAATTAAAAAAAATCAGCATGACTTTTGTAAAAATCACTAGTTACATTACCTAGCGCACTATAACCCTTGATACATATTGTGATAATTAAGCCTATTCCGTTTCCAACTATTTACTAAAAATTCCATAAAATTATGAGTGTGCCGGTGATGTAGGTGGACTTTAGAACTTGGCCTAGTATATCACTTGAGACAACAATGATTAGTACTATGGATTTAGATTGAGGAACATGTTCAACTGATAAATTTCTAGGATTAAACCAAAAATAGCCTACATGTCATAAAATTAACTAACTACACTGGTTAGTTAACTCGCGTGTAACCCTTTGTTTACTCTCATTTGTTGAGTAAGATTCCCTAGAACAACTTGTTGAGCCATTCCTTTCTTTTTCTACACCTTATTATATGTTTTGTTACACCTTTGCACCTTAGCCTACCGTGTAGATTAAGCCTATTTAAATCAGTGTTGCTAGTTGCTTTCGTGTAAAGTTTTGTATTTCCTGTATTAAAGTGAAATTTTTCTATCTCTATGGTCGGGAAATTGCACAATGCAATTGAGAAATTATGTAGCTCGTAAGTTTCGCTACTTTCGCGATTATGAATCATGTCCGAAGAAGAAGTACTACAAGGAAAAGATTATCCGGATGAATTATGATAGTGAAGACGGTGGAATTAAACCAAGATTTATGATGTATTGTTTTATAAAAAAAGAGAAAAGGCAAAAAAAGAAAGAAGAAACATAGTCGGTTCAAAATAAGTGTATACCGAAGGAATTACTTGGAAGGATCGATTATTCATTGATACGATACAAAAATAAACGATGTAAAGTCTTGTAAAAACTGGCCGATATCACCACTTATTCTGTAAAAGTTTGTAAAGAGCGGGATGTAAGGGAATTTGACCGTTATGGGAATGCCAACTTAGGTTGTCTTTTTCATTTCTGTAATCGAGGCGTTTGTCTATATGTTTGAGTCTTTGTCATGGAACGGTCGGGGGAAAGTTACTAGCAACCGTACCTTATTTGTTGGCTTTAATTTATTTGTTTCTTTGTGAATTTTTAACTTAACCACCTAATTTTGCTTCTAGGTAAGTGATATTACTTTTAGTTTGTAATATTGAGGAATCTCTTTCTATCAACCAAACCTAGTGGTCTGACTCGAACGAGGAACTTGGTTTTCGAGCATGCATGTCTATTCCGTCGTTACGGCCATGTATGCATGTCTCAGCTGGCCTTGTTGGATGACGACTTTCGGTGGAAAGGTAGAAGCTCCCTACCCTATATCATTCTTCATCCTAACCGTAAGTTAAACACTAACAGATTTGGTTCGAATTGTAATATGTCTATTCCGTCCTTACGTCGTGTATGTATGAACATTTGCTTGTTGGTGGTACTTTATGGAGAAAGACAGTTAAAATGATCAACCGAAGCTTCTTTAACCCAATATTAGCTTTTGACTTGTGTCTTCCTCAGCTATAGCGGTGAGATGTGTGTCCTTTGCCAAAGCCTATGATACCAAAGCTAATCACGATCGAAAAGCAATTGACATACTACTTGAAATGTTACAACCATATATTTAGTTGAGTATGCTAATGTTTACATCTCCATAATTTCATAGAGGAGCTCTATTACATGTGACTTTCGGACCAAAAGACGCTTAAATGGAAAATCCTGCAACTTCGATTGGACAAATAATTTCATAAACTAAAACTTTTTCTAAAGTCTACTTGAGGACAAGTAGGATTCGAGTGGGGGGATATTTGTGACATCAAATAACGTCACTTTATAATATCATTTATCATATCAAACTTGCACACTTTTTTATATAATTATTGCATTATTTGGTACTTAATTATTTTAAAGCTGATAAATGCAATAATTCAGGAGTGTTTTGTGAAGACAAGCTAAAAGGCGCATAATTTGGAGCTAAAACGAAGACATTTGAAGATTGCTGAAAATTCATCAATACGCCGTATCCAACTAAAGAGATAGGACGTATCTGCGCCAAGACTTCACAAGAAAATAGGTTTGACCAATTCCCCAATACGGCTACCATGCTGTCTACATACCCGTATCCATGAAATAACTAATTCGAATATACATTGAAATTAAAGTAAATTGTGGAAAAGATCTCAAAGATTATACGAACGTAGCGCGTACTCCAAGGAATCCAGCCTAATACGCCGTATCGACCTTGCTGGATAACGTCGATCAAGTCTTTTTCAGACACTTAAATAGAAGACTCAAAAACGAGTTTTCAAGTGTGCAATATCAATATCTTTATATCATACACGCAAAAAAGAGAATCTTAGAAGAGAAATCACCACCAAGGTCAACATTGATCACGAATCCATATAAGACATCGAGAAATTTTTACGTCTCTTAATCTAATACATGATTTTCATTGATTGATTACGCTTGTATACTTACAATGTTGTGGGCTAAACCCTCGGTATTAGCCATCTAATGAAAGTCAATGTTTGGGTTTGTTTCAAAATAGATTCTTAATTTATCCTTGATTGTTTAATTATGTTTATCATCTCATACTTGTTTATGTGTTTTGAATATTAAGACATATCACAAGCTGATCAAATGATATGCACCAAGTAATCTAGATACCGGGATAGCTCTCCATATCGTGTTTCATATTACTGGACCAATAGATCACAAATAATTTTCTGTCTTGCTTTTGATTAGAGCTTAGTTGGACGGGTAGTATGACCCTTTTATTTTTCAGCAATCACTAGCTCTTAATTAACTGATAAAGATTGGAATATGTTAAACGATTATATAAACACCGACAACAATAAGGGTAACAGACCCCGTTGGGTTAGGGTTTTAAAATACAGGACACCACTAACTGCATTAATTCTCTAAGAATGATTAATACTAAACTAAAGGATGCTTATATGCGAAGACGTTAAATTGTGACACAAAAAGAGATTAATCGTAGTCTAGGTCTTAGGATGTATCTCTCCCGTCTAAGTCTTAAAATGATAAGCCTCTCAAGATAAGTAAGACTCATTGCACTAAAACAAACAAACCAGCATTGAACCGGATTTAATATGGCTAATACAGTTTTCTATCATTTGGCTTGTACCGCTTTTCTATCTTCTAATCTTCTTCTTTTGTGTTTATTGTGTATTGAATTGGTATTTGTTTCCACCAAACCTGTGCCAGTCTCTCAGGCTGAAAACCCCCATATCAATAGACACTGACTAATATTGATCCGTTTAACCAGTAAATAGACTAATTAAAATACTGAAAGAATATAGGATTAATGATCCCACTCTAGTGATCGACACCTTACCTTACCGCAACTTCATCTGACCAGGTACAAATTGCTACATTTAAAGTGTTGTTTAGTTGTCGTCTAAAAATAAATTTAAACTTTATAACAAATAATTCGACCTTACACATAGCACACATCAATTCTTATGTGACATTTTAAGTCTATTCCCATTCAAATTAACCGTGCCATATGGTTTGACCTCTCAGGTCAGACCACAGGCCTCTCCAACCCAGGAAAATTTTTTCATAGTCAATCTATGTTAATTTTACGCACGTTCTTATTTTGTGTGGACTTAAAATCGAGTTACCTGGTCCAGAAAGACCTCAGACCCGAGCTTAAGATGAGACCAAATAGCTTTTGACAATTACTATAAATTTACTAATGTCACCATCTCATAAAACTAAGAGGTGCTTCCATGCAATTTAACGCTCGTTCGCTTACCTCTTGTTGGCCCCAGCTGTTTACACGTGTCAGACCTCCGATAATTGTGGGAGGTCAAGTTTGATCTTAGTCTTATTAGTAATTCATTGGTAGTAAATTCCTTTAATAATTTAATTATGGACATACTAATTATTTGAACTTTTTCAGATTGTAGATGACTACCTCGTTAGCTAACAATTTGGCCTTCAGGGGTTTCTTCGAGAAACAAAAACTGATTGGACCCAACTTTATTGACTGGTATAGACAACTCAGGATTGTACTATCAGTTGAGGATAAGTTGAATTATCTAGAGCACCCTATTCCTGCCTGCTAGCCTGTTCCAGGCCAAGCTGTCCAGCAAGTTGCACTAGGAAGCACTTCATCTCACTGCACGGTTCAAGGATCAAAAGAAAATTGCTGGAATCATGCTCATGACCATGGAATCAGATATCCAACGAAATCTAGAAAACCTTGGTGCTTATGAGATGTTGCAGGAGTTAAAAACTCTGTTTGCTCAACAAGCTGAGGAGGAACTTCTTCAGACTATGCAAGAATTTCACTCTTGCAAGCAGGAAGAAGGGCAGTCTGTCGGCTCTTACGTTCTGAAAATGAAGAGCTATATATGACCCTCCCCCCCCCCTGGGGTGGTGTTGAGTACGTTTGGGGCAACCCCGTACACTGGCCTTAGGATGAGTCTCATTTTGATCTCTCTGCGCAAGGAATTTGACGGTTTTGTATAGAATTACAATATGCACAGCATGGGGAAGACGATTAATGAGTTGCATGATATGCTAAAGCTCCATGAGCAAACTCTGCCCAAAAACAACGCACATGCACTTCATGCAATACGAGTAGGTAAGGTCCAGAAAGGGAACAACAAGCACAAGAAACTGCAACCCCAATTGCTTGCCTAAGACAAAAAAACAAGGAAAAGGAAGAATAAGTCTCGCTAATGCTCTCAAGCCCAAGTTTTCCCCCTCCACACCAAGAGGAAGATCCTCCTAAGGCGTAGCTTCATCAATGCGTAAACAGTCATTGAAGGAGAATGTCCTCAGTATTTATATCCGAGTTTGCGAAAAGAACAAGAAGCCTATCTCAGGAGCTAGCGGTTTCAGGTTTTTTAATCTTCAACTATAGAACTCTCTACGTTTCCTAATAAATCTTGGGTTTATGATACTGGTTGTGGCACTCACATCTGTAATACAACTCAGGGCCTAAGAGGAAGTAAGAAACTGAAGCCAGACGCTTTAAGATTGTACGTGGGCCAATGTCAGCGTACAACCGTTGAAGCATTTGGATCCTATCATTTATCTCTCCCTAGCGGATTAGTTATTGTTTTAAACAATTGACATTATGCTCCCTCTATTACTAGAGGGGTTATCTTAGTTTCCTGTTTGTACGATGATGGTTATGTTAACTGTTTCATGAATTCAAGTTTCGTACGATAACATGGTTTATTTTAGTGCTGTCCCAAGGGATGGTATTTTTGAAATTAATTTGTCTGATTCTTATACAAATGTTAGTTCTATGTATGCTTTAAGCAAAAAAGAGCCAAGTCAAACTTGGACTCTGCTCTCTTGTGGCACTGTCATCTTGGACACATTAGCAATAAATACATTAAGAAGTTGCAACATAATGGACTTCTTAATTCAACTGAACCTTAGTGCTTTTGAAAAATGCGTACCTTGTATGTCTGGAAAGTTGACAAAAAACCTTACCACACACAAGTGGAAAGAGCCAAAGATCTACTTGGACTATTACACACAGATGTATTGCCCCATTTAAGATCGTTTCAAGACAAGGAACAATCTATTTGTCACTTAAACCGACGACTTTAGTCGTTATGGTTAAGTTTTACTTGTTAAAGCATAAAAATATTAAGAGTTTAAATTTTCAAAGTGTTTCAAAAGGAAGAAAGAAAACAACTTGGTAAGAAACCATAAAGATCACTATACTACGTTCTGATCGTGGGCGAGTATATTATCAAAGAGTTTTGGATCCTCTAAAGGATCATGTGATTATCGCCCATCGTCACTCCTCCTTACACCCACAACACAATGGTGTGTCACGAGAGAGAAATAGAACCCTACTAGACTAGATAGTTCAATCCATTGAAGAGTCTAACAACTCAAACGCAAAGGTCCTTTTGGGATTAATCCCTTGAGACTTTGCAAACAGCATTCTCAATATGGTTAAACTAAGAAAGGTTAAAAAGACAGCATACGAAGTATGGCATGGGCAACCCTATGCTTCTTTACATAAAGAGTCTGGGTTGTGAGGCACTTTTAAGCGAGATACACTTTACCAATGCCTGACAAGTTTAGAACCTAGATCTATTAATGTGAATCTTTATAGATTCCCAAAGGAACAATGGTTTCATTCTTTCTACAACCCACCCGAGAAATAAAATACTAGTTGCTCGGAATGCTAATTCCTAGAAATATCATATAACTCAGGAAGAAGCAATTGGGATTATTAGAAGATCTTAAAATTATTCAAGAAGAATATACGCATGCCTACAATAACACCTAGCTTACATCGTGGAAGAGGATTGATGTAGAAATAGATAAACCTAAAGTATGATATCATTCCCGATAATCCGTAGGTCCACAAGGACAGACAGCCCCAAGATTGTATGTTCTTATACATCGATGCTGAGGAAGCATGATTTAGATGGATCATGGTAACCCACTAATTATAAAGCTGCATTGTTAGACCATGAGTCTGATAAATGGCTGAATACTATGAATGTGGAAATGCAATCCATGAAAGACAACGAAGTTTGGGACTTAGTTGATCTTCCTCCTAACGGCAAAATTGTTGATAGCAAGTTGGGCTCATTCAAGAAAAGATCAACATAGATGGATCAGTACACACCTATAAAGCTCGTCTTTGCGAAGTTCTTATACTCAAACCCCGGGGATTGATTATGAGGAAACCTTCTCTCCTGTTGCAGACATTAGAGTTATTAGGATTCTTTTAGCCATAGCCGCATATTATGACTATGAGATTTGGCAAATGGATGTCAAGACTGCCTTCCTCAATGGATATCTCTCTGAAGAGGTCTACATGGAGCAACCTGAAGGTTTTGTCAATCTAAAATATCCAAACCGGGTATGCAAGCTGAAACGTTCCATTTATGAACTTAAGCAAGCATCAAGGTATGGAAAATGATTTGATATGAATGAAACAAAGAAAAATTTGGTTCACTCAAAATGTTATGAGCTAATGTATATCTAAAAGCTAGTGGGAGTAATGTTGCATTCCTAGTTTTATATGTTGATGACATATTAATCATGGAAAATAACATTCGCAAATTACAAGCTGTAAAAACCTACCTAGAAGGTTTTTTGCCAGAAAGATTTATGTAAACTGCATATATACTTAGAATCAACATCTCCAAAGATAGAACACTGGGCGGTTAATTGGTTAGTATCACAGTGCTTATATTGATAAAATCCTTAGAGAATTCACATGATAATTCCAAAAACATGGAGGTATCCCATGCAAATAAGCTTAAGACTCGAGTAAAACTCAAGGTGCCTCATCACCTGCTGAATTGAAGCGATGCAAAAATGTTTTATATTCATCGCGCGGGTTCTATATTAAAACTGAGAGATGTACTCGCTCTGATAGTTGCATTCGCTCAGAACATAACACACCGATTTTTAACAGAATTCAGTGAACTTCACTGGACTAGCTGTAAAACAGTTCTGAAGTTCTTAGGATACAAGACACCGTTTCTTGTTTTACAGAGGTGATATAAAATAAGATTTTTTAGGGATTTCTGCTACACTGATGCTGGATATCTGACGAATGCTGATGACCTCAAGTCTCAGACTGAATATGAGTTTTTGTTTAAATGGAGTGCCGTTGATTTGGAATAAGTGTCAAGCAAAGCATTTTTGCTACTTTCATCTACAAAGCTGAGTATATTGCTGCCTATAGTCTTCAAATGAAGCCTGTATTGGTGAAGAAAATTCATTTTATAGCTTGTGTTGTTTCCCACAATTAAAGAACCTATAATTATGTATTGTGGAAAATACTAGAGCAATCGCTATAGCTAACGAATCAGGAATCACTAAAGGTGCAAGAACATTTTCATTCCAATGTACAACATACCAACGATACGTTATTGAATATGGTGACATAAAGTTAGAAAAAGTTCACACATATGACAACTTAGCTGATCCTTTTTTACAAAAGCGTTGGCTTTTCCAAAGCATTCAGAACTTACTAGGAATATTGGAATGCTTCCAGCTAGTAGTTTCATGTAAATCTGTGTTTATTAGTCATTTGGATAATTGGGATTGTAAGACAATTTTATTTTCTGATGAATAAAGATACGAGGTATTTGTTATCATTCATATAACAATTGTTTGTCCTATATTTGCATATTTAATCCTTGAATGATTTATCATTCTAAATAAGTCCATTGTCGGTTAACAATATGGGAGTATTGTTACATAAGGCAAATGTGAGTGTTGGTTATATTCTTTGAATATATGGAAGGTTCCCACCAAACTCATATGTTACTCACAAGGGATGCGTATTGGACACCCCAACCTTCGAATGTTTACTTTATGGATCCGTTGTCATAAGTAAAATTTGAAAATGGTTAGTTAAGTCATCCTTAGACTTGAGAATACAAACAAGTTCTGGTATGTGTGGATATCACTTTTTAATTCTATGTCAAACGCTGTCCTGAAAATGGTAGTTATAAAGACTATTATTGGAAGTGATGTGAAGCAGCATTCACAACACTTGTATTCAACAAAGAATTTGTTCCTCCACTTGATATGTGCAGAATAATACCTTGGCGCCTCTCCAGAATTAATCAGATAATTGTTTGGCCGAACCCAAAGGGTAATGCAAGATGATTCTTGATTACATTTGGTATATCTGTATTGAATTCTATAACGAGAATCTAAATGGTTAAACTATATGGAATGAGTTAGGATCCATATCCATGGTTTAACGGTATTTAAACAAAGGGATGATTATAGCAAGACAAAATAACCATGCTACTGAGAATGTTTATGAAACTTGATCTCAGACACTTCTAATTTTAAAACGAATATGAGTGTTGCTAGACATTTCCGTCGTTAGTATATGTGATGTCTGCTACTCCAACTCCCAAGTGGGAGCTGTTGGGTTATGTTAGTTGGATACGCAATGTACGACTAGGAGTGTGTGAGCCTATTGGGGGCACACACGATAAAACATTTAGAGTACGCTTTAACTTCACGAAAACGATTCTATGTAAACCTTTGGACATCGAATAATTAAGACAAGAACCATAGGCTGTCTTTGTGAGTAGTCGGCCATACTAGAAGGTTCTAACAGAGTGTCTTGGTTCGGTGTACCTTAATGATAAGGAGGGAATGAGGGGATAAGGCTAAAAGGACTTATGATAAGGTTTAAACTCATGTAGTTTATTCTTATCACATTAAGGGTTATGGAGGCTATTTAAAGACCTCATACCCTACTCCTTTTGGTCGTGGAAAATAAGGAAAACACAGAAGTCCTCTTGGTCCCTCTCCTCTCCAAAATAGCCGAGCAAAGCAAACCCTAATTGGGTCCTTTTAATTTCGGTTCATCCTTGTTTACTTCTACCTTATTCGGTAATCCTTTTAAGGGATTTTCCTTGTGTGATTCGATCTCACATCTGTTCCAGAAGGCTTAAGGTGTTGGTTTATATATTGTCAAGGTGTGCAAATCGTTGGATTTGAGCTAGGGTTTGTTATATTCTAATTCGGTTGTACTGTAGCAAAGGGTAAACCGAATTCGGTTAAAACCCTACACTACCTTTCTGTTTCTTGTGAGGGTTTCGGTGATCGATTTTCAGTAGGTTTTGGATACAATTGTTGTATTGGATATACGTGAGTTTTGGACTAGCATCCGGGCGTGCTTGTTTACGTGTTTGTGTGAGCACTCGTAGAGGTGACAACTTAGTCACTCGTTTCTCATTCATGGTTTCTATTAATTGCTGGTGTCTACAAGGGTATGTACCTATTTACTCTTTTACATTCCTTATTGTGTTTTACATGTGTGTTAATTATTATACTAGACTAGATCTATCCGCTGCGTACTCGTAAGAGTTAATGGTTAACTTGATATTTAAATTCCAACATTATGCTCTATTACTCTATTAGTACTAAGAAGCTTTTTTTTCTGTCAAAATCTAGCATTTCGATAATATTTGATGATATGATCTGAACCTTTCTTTAAGAAGTGTTCTGTTGATTCATATTTGTCATTAGATTCTTTGTAGATTTAAAATATCTTAGTTGGTTAAACATTATTACAAGTGATACTCCGGAACAAGTGATGGTTCCTTCGGATTCATTACATGTGAAATGCTTTAATATAGTAATCTCGTTAGCTTCAACATTGCAGATATGGAATCACATTAAGTTTTATCTTGTAGGCGTTTTCTTGTTAATCTGTACACATGAATGGGTACCTGTTATGGTTGGTATCTGCTAAATCTGTCCATACGATTGTATCATGCGTTCATACACATATGCACTTGATTCTTTGTTCTGTCCAGTTTGGTCTTACTCTTCCCTTTTCAATCTGTGATTTGATTTGTTTGACGATGTCGTTTTTCATCATACCTGTTTCCTTTCGGTTAGAAATTCATCAAAATGTTCCCTAAATGCAGGTGCGGCAGTGTTTTATCTATTCGTTTGATGCATTTGGCCCGTGAATTACTTCAACAAGATCGCCCTAGAGGAAGGATGACATTGGTTTCTTTCATTTTGAACTAGTTCTTATAGAGGAATGATGACTTTGGTTTTGAGTAGATTTTCAGATTTTTTTTGGGTACATGTATCATACCGTCGAAGGCGTTTTGCATCTCTTAATTTTATTATGCAGGATTTTTTCTTAATTTTAGTCATTAGTTCATATATGCTTGTTGGATGGTTATAGATTCTACTGGTATATGTTTGGGAACTATTTTTGCATTTGGAATCATGTGAAGACTTGAGTTCTTTAGTTTTGAAGCCAAGCGTTCCAAGTTCTTTAACTAATTTGGTGGTTATAACTTTAAAGCCCCTTTTTGACCCAATCATAAGTAAGGGTGTGCATAAGATATACTATGTATTACTAAGGCACAACAAGACCAAACTACCAACCGATCATCCGTAATAAGCTCACAACAACGACCGACCTATATCAATTACTCTAGGACCAAGAACACTTGAAATGAAAATCATACTGTAACAAACAAATGTTAGAATTCCGACCTCCAAACCAGGCCAAGCACAATATCACTAAGGGCATGCATTCACACGAAACAAAGTATAGAAATGAGTTATAAACAACCCACGAACATGACACTTAAAGGTGGCAAATGAGTCGGTTCATGGGTCAAGTGGGTCATAGGTCAAATGGGTCTTGGGTCAAACATGTCATGTTTTAAAATGGGTCTAACAGTTTGTGTCGGGTCGACCCACTAAATTATGGTGTTTTCATACATTTTGAACGTTTTATACGTTTTCATCAGATTTTGTTACGTTTTCGTCCAGTTTCTTACGGTTTCGTATGATTTTTTACGTTTTTGTCTCTTTTTTTACGTTTTTGTCCGCTTTCTTTCGTTTTCGCTCGCTTTCTTACGTTTTCACCCACTTTCTTACGTTTTCGTCATATTTCTTACGTTTTCACCCACATTTGGCAAAGGTTGTAGTCTTTCCAAATCTGGGGGTTTCAGGTAGTTGGTATGATTTTAACAATCGTTGGTGCACTTGAAGAACCAACACCGGTGGTAGTTGAACTAGATTCAGTTGCCATTACTTATTGAAAGAAATTCGGTTTTGCTTTGGAGAGTTTTTTTTTTGCTTAGGATTGTAATAACATAACCCCTCAATTTATAATTAATTAAAAGGGCAAAATAACAAACACTACACCAAAAAAGTCAGAAAAACGCTCCTTCACGGGTCCCCTCACGTTTTAAAAGCAAAATATTCAAATTTTGAAATAGGCTCCCAGACCGGTTCGGTTTGGAACCGGTTAATCGAAACCGGTTCGGGCAACCGGTTCAATAAACCGGTCCATGAACCGGTCGAAACTCAGAAACCCTAAACCGGTCCTAAACCGCCGGTTCTGGTCAAAACCGGGTTTGACCGGTTCGGTTTTCGGTTTCGAGACCGGTTCGGTTTGTGGAACCGGTATTTTGCCCATGTCTAGTTCAACTTATAAGCCCTTTTTGGTCCAATCCTAAGGTGGGCCGCATGTGTTTTGGGCTTACTTGATTGATAACAGATTTGCTAGGCCCTAAGCTTAAGTATCATAGATTTACGTAGAGATGCAAAAAGTAACCGGTTTTTTTAAAACCGGTCCAAAAAACCGGAACCGGTTTTAAAAAAAACCGGTTTTTTTTAACCGAACCGGTTAGACCGGTTTTCGGGTTTTTTACGATACCGGTTTTTTACCGGTTTTAAAACCGGGTTTAACCGGTTTTTTAAAAAAACCGGTTAAAACCGGTTTTTTTTTTTCACTAATATGTTTTCGGGTGATGGCCATGCCGAAGCTCGAAATGTATTAGTATTTATATATTTTTAGTTGTATAATTGTATTGTTTAAATAAAAGTTATGGTTGTATTTTTTTAGTATGTTTCCGGTGCAAATAAAAAGTTATGATTGTATTTGTTTAGTATGTTTCCGGTGTATTGTTTAATTAAATGTTTGATAATTAACAAGTTTATTAAATAAATGTTCGAAGTTTTAAATTCCGAAAAAAACCGAACCGGTATAAAAACCGATTCCGAACATTTATAACCGAAAAAAACCGATTTCGGAAAAACCGAAACCGGTTATTAGAAAAACCGGTTTTCTAAAAACCGGTTTTTTTAAAACCGGTTTTCTAAAAACCGGAAACCGGTTTTAACCGATTTTTTTGCATCTCTAGATTTACGATAGATTCTATTTCTTGTTCAGACTTCAGAGTAGTACAATTTTTTTAAGACTTTATACATGTATACAACATACCCCACAAATAAACATGTCAAACCCTTAGGGGCGTTTGATTCGCATGGATTCGTTGTAATTCTTTGTAATTGTAATTCGAATTACATTTTAATCGTGTTTGGTTGGCAGGGTGAAATGAATTGTAATTCGGATTACATTACGATGACTGTTTGGTTTGCACTGTAAGTGTAATTCAATCACTACAATTACATCAATTAAGGGAATTCATATTACATAGAAAGTTTGATGGAATGTTTTGAATTACGTTGTAATTCATAAGTTTTATACTTTTAAAAATCAATATTTATAAATTATTATTATTATTATTATTATCAATATTAGTATTAATACTATTATATTATATAAATATTAAAATAATGGTTATAATAATAATAATTACTATTATTATTATTATTATTATTATTATTATTATTATTACGAAACTCAAGAGATTTACAATAAATTAGAGGGGAGCCGAGATACTATCTGGGCCTCACTCCTTTAGCAATAGCGAAACTGATCCTATTAAATTTTATTATTACTATTACTATTATTATATTTTATTATTATAATTATTTATTATTTATCAATATGATTATTTATTATTTATTATTATTTATTTATTTTATTGTTTTTGCTATTTATTAATATTATAAAAAAATTACATTACAGGTTGCGAGTCAACCAAACACATCGATAGATTTCATCAATTACAATTACAACACATTTCAATCTTTTCAATTACAATTACATCAAATTACAATTCATTCAAAATATTACAATTCCTTCAAAAACATTATGTGAACCAAACGCCTCCTTAGATGATGTAGACCATCAGACCAATGCCAAAACCAGAGGATGATGTGCGGTCATGAAGGTGGTATAATGGTAGTACACACGTGATGGTCTCGCCACTGGTGGTGCAACACTGATCATACACAGTCTTATATTATAGTATTACTTATAAAAGTAGTACATTTTTGTAAGACTTTGTACGCATTGTTGGAAAAAAAGATCTACAAGGCCGATTAATCGCCGCCTAGGCGCCACAAGGCCATCGACCTTGCCGATTTATGTAACTGGGTCAAACAAATAGGTCAACCGTGGTAAACGGCGATCAACGGTGGTCAAACTTTCCAGGAACGTTCTAATCATACCAGAAGTACCTAAAACTCACTGTAAACTTATTTTGATTACTTATAGTAACTGTTTAAATCTATTACATGTTGTTTTACCGGAAAATCTTGCCAATAATACCTAAAACTCGCCGAAAATACACAAAACTTGCCGAAAATACCCATATTTTGCCAGAAATGTCAATCCGATTAATCGTCGAGTAATCCCGCCTAGACTGATTACAAGCTACAAGATGGTCGACCGCGTAGCTAACGATTCACGATTTTTGCAACCTTGTTTGTACTGTACGTGTATCATTTATGAAACCATGTATGTATGCTTTCTTAATATATAATTCTTTTTAAAATATAATAATCTTTTATCCATTTAGAAAGAGTTGTGTATTGCTTAAAAAGTTTTTAAAATAGCTTTTGCGTATTGCTCAAAGCTTAAAGTAGCATTCAATAATTTGCTTTTGCTTTTGAACACGTTTCTCTAATCATACACAAAGAATATACCATTTCAAGTAATAAATTTTCTCTACAAGCAAACTTAAATTTAGTTTGATATAGACAATGGCATATTCTAGCCAGGAAATAAGTATCTTTTTGTACCAATGGCTGATTGAAAAAGCGATTAAGACTTTGTTTTAGTCATACTTGTTTCATCAAAAGTTGTTACATTTCTTGCTCGTAGATATACTTATGTTTGAGACATTAAATTATTTTAAGAAAGATAAAGTCAAGATATTTTTGTGGATGAATCCATCGACACATATAAGTGGTGACTCACTAAAAACAACTTTAGATCGATCCAAAGTTTCTTTGGTTTACAAAAATGTTTTTGAAATACCTTTTTCTAAAATAGGTAGTTGCACAATACTATAAAGTTAGACACTACTAAAAGTGACAAACTTACTATTTCTATCTTTATAAAATATATTCACTTTTTATAGTAAAAGTCGCATAAATTACCCGATTTTGATTTCTATAATAAAAATAAGGATAAAAATAACATTTTATCAATCAAGACCTCCATTAAGTACACATATTATAATTTCTTCGTTTTTTGTTTGTAGACACTTTTTTCGGAATGGAAAAAATATTTTCCTCCAAAAATAATTTTCTGAAAATTTCAATCACTACACTGTAGAACCAATAAATTGTATCATTACTTACCATTTGAAAATGTTTTGATTGGTGGCATTCACAAACGGGTAATTGTTTTGATACGAATTTTAAAAAGTGAACAATAATTTTAAAATAACGACGTAAATGATATCTACATTGATCGGGTATCTTATTATTAATGTGTTATAAATGATTAATTTAAAGTGGTCAATAAATGATTTACATAAAAGCTTATACAAATATGGCTTATTCTCCCTCGTATTTAACATTTTTAAAGGTGAAATAAAATACAAAAAAGATTAATACAGTATATTACACTTCTTTATTGGTGCTACAAACAAAACTTACTTTAAAACCAATAACTTTAGTAATGTGAATCCAAAAAAAGTAATGCACCTATAAAAAGTTACATAAAAGGAAACCAGAAAATTACTACATGATCACAAATAAACATTGGTCCATACTAAAGTATCAAAGACGTCTTGATTTGATCCAGCGGTACAAGGTTGTAAGAATTTGTGATTTTTAAAAAGATTTTAATTTTATTTTATACCAAAGTAAGTCTTTTAGAACATCCGTAACGGGTGATATGAGGACGCTTTCTTTCCAAGCTGGCACTCCAAACACGCGTCCCTTGCTTATTACGTGACTTTGGGCTGACGCGTCTTTAAGAGAAAAAAGGTAAGACTCGACCAACAGCATGACCGAGTCGTGTGAGTTTATTGTGTGTGTGATTGTTTTTATCAAATGATTTTTGTGGGGTATATTTGAGTTTCAGTGAGGTATGTTATGCTGGTGACAGCGATTGTCTCATTACACTAGATTGGTATTGGTTGTAAAGTTAATTATAAAAAAATAAAATTTGAGTTAGCGTTGATTTAAAAGTGATGATCGTGATCATAAAAACCCCTTACCACACTTAGCCTTATTGAAGTTTGTGTTAATGAATCAAAAATGCATTTAACTTGTCAATTTTTTATTAGTGTGTGTAATTATTTTTTTTTCTATTAAAACACAAAATTTTAAATTTTGACTTTTGTGTGTATTTAGTGACGATTCTACCCCTACTATTTTTAAATTTTGAAAAGTAAAATAATCATTGTACATGATACACATGTCATAAAATATACACAAAAGTTAAAATTTGAAAGGTGTATGTTTTCATAGAAGAAAAGATAAATAGACGAAATAACAAAAATTAACAAATTAAATACATTTTCAAATTAAATACGTTTAAATAATAAATCTTCCATTTATTTAATGGGCAAAAATGGTATTTCAGTTAACGCGGGATACTTGCTAAGATAGGCTGTGGTTCAAGTTGATTTTATATTTTATAACAGTAAATTGCATAAATAGTCCTTAAACTTTAAAAAAGTTACATGTTTCATCATAATCTTTTCAAAACTGAAGATATCGTCTATGTGGAAAACACATTTCGTCTTTGCCTCAAAGTTAAATAACTAAAACACCCTCAAAGAAAAAGAAAGATAAAGGGTATTTTAGTCATTTAATTTTTAGTCACAGACGAAATATGGCCCAAAGGTTTCCCCCACGGACGGTATTGGCAGTTTCGAAAGTTGATACGAAACATGCAATTTCTTCAAAGTTCAGTGACGATTTACACAATTTACTCTTTTTAATAAAAAATATTAAAAAAAATATATTATATTATCAATAAAATAATATTGTTTCGAATTTCCAGGCTCACATAACTGAAAATTTAGTTGTTGCCTCCCTCTACTTCTCAAACAAAAATAACAGATAGATACAATCTTGTTACTTGATAATTTCCATTTTTCATATATAAAAACTTTTCATAAAAAAAAGAAGCCTTTTTTTAGAAAAAAAGCTAAATCTTTTTCAAAACCCTTTTCTTAAATTTTAGTGGTGGATTGTTTTTCACATGGTTTTTTGATCAAGTGACTGAAAGGGTCATTGGTTTGGTTTTTTCTTTCGAAAAGGCGCGAAAAGCCTGAAATCTGAAAACCAGTTCTAAGAATGGGTGATATGTCATCTGATAATGTTCATGGGTTGATATTAGCTATGGTGTCTAGTATTTTTATTGGCTCTAGTTTTATTATCAAGAAAAAGGGTTTAATGAAGGCTGGTGTTTTAGGAACAAGAGCAGGTTCGAATTCTTTACTTATTTCTTATTAAAGGGGTGTTTGTTTTGGTTTATATGTGGGCTTATTAGCTTATTTGATTTCGGCTTATATTTCATAACCCCCAATTTTCCGCCTTATATTGAGACTTGGGGGTGTTTGTTTCGGCTTATATGTGGGCTTATGAGCTTATTTCATTTCGCTTATTTTTCATAAGCTCCAATGTTCTGGCTTATTTTGGGACTTATGGGCTTATATAAGTTTATCATATCATAATAAACTTATATAAGCCCAAAAGTCTCAAAATAAGCCGAAAAATTGGATCTTATGAAACCGAAATTAAATAAGCTCATAAGCCCACATATAAGCCGAAACAAACACCCCCTTGTGGGCAACTTATATAAGCCCACATGTCTCAAAATAAGCTGGAAAATAAAGGCTTATGTTATATAAGCTGAAATCAAATAAGCTCATAAGCCCACGTATAAGCCGAAACAAACACTCCCTAAATTAATATTGGGCTTAATGTCTTGAAAATGTATGCTACTTGTCGCTATTTTGAGTTGTATGTACCATTGTTAGAATACGACTATTTAGTATGAGTGACTAACTTTTTAAATTTCGATTATTCTGTGTATCGATAATTAGCCCATTAGTATTTAATGTATACGCATTGTTGGAGAGTTAAACCTTTTTTTTTTGGTTTGATATTTTTGTTACTTTTTCTTGATCGTGAAGAGTGGTGGATCCAAGACCTTAGTTTCTTTGTGTAGATCAATTATTAATGCCTTATATGTTTAAAACCTATAAGAAGATTAGTATTTTGTAGAGTAAAAAATTTTTTTTTTTACTAATGTGGTTTATGGTTTGAGAACTTGTTATGATAGTATATACCTTAGTTGAAACTTAGGGGTGTTTGGATTAGCTTATTTTCAGGGCAAATATGAATTTGGAAAAGCTCATAAGCTACTTTTTCCGGCTTATGAGCTTAAATAAGCCATACACGCAGTTTATAAGCTCGTAAGCCGAAAAAGTGAGTGTATGAGTTTCCAAATAAGCACGTAAGCCCGGAAAACAAGCTAATCCAAACACCAGCTTAGTATTCATTGTATCACATGAGTATCATATCATAGGGAAATAGGATAATAAATAGATACAGTTATAGATTGATAGCCACAGGTTGTGTTAATTTAGTTGCGGTTAGGGCCGTTTGGCATTACTGATGAACAATATATTGTATTGCTTTGTATAAAAATCTTACTGAAATGAGGACTGTGTTACAGGTTCAGGAGGTCACTCGTACTTGAAGCAACCTATGTGGTGGGTTGGGATGGTGAGCAGTAAGTTCTAATTGCATCCTCTTTACATATAACTGTTTTTTCCATTAAAATGTGGCTCTTCAGAAGTCGATGACACTACTTTGTTGACTTCATACCATACACGTTGTTTGCTAAAATTAGAGGCTGAGATCATGATCTTTTAACTGAAAAATGGGTCAATTTGGGTTATGTTTCATCTCAAATGAGCCAAACCAAGAGATTTAGCTAAAAAGCAAACGGGTGATACAGTTTCTTAAATTGGTTCTATTTAAGTATTTAGTTTCTATTGTATCACGAAGTAACCTTGTTCTTGTAATCAGACTTTTAGTTTAGCAAAAAATGTACTTTCAGGCCGACCACCGACCTAGTTCTGAGTGTTTGGCCCACACAAAATTATGACTTGTCTTAACCCGAAACCTTGTTGACACATTACGCTGTTGTTATTTTGCGGTCTTTTTGCAGTGATTTTAGGAGAGATAGCAAATTTTGCAGCATATGCATTTGCTCCAGCCATTCTCGTGACCCCCTTGGGAGCTCTAAGTATAATAGTCAGGTAGTTCATCAAATGTTTCTCTGCATAATTGCGATTTTAGTATGTGCCCACTCTTTATTCCAAATTGTAAGAGCTTTTGCGTTTCTCTATAAAGACAATGTTACTTGCAATTTGGAATTAAGGGTATATTAAAGACCTTATGAAAAGGCTTTTAACGATATAAAGGTGAAATTTTATGTTTGTTTACTCATAACCTGTGCAGCGCAGTGTTAGCACATTATCTTTTGGATGAAAGGATGCATATTTTCGGTGTAGTTGGCTGTGTACTCTGCCTGTTTGGTTCGACCACTATTGTGCTGCACGCTCCGCACGAGACTCCGGTTAGTTCAGTCAGACAAGTATGGCACTTCGCTACTGAGCCAGGTACATTGACTTTCTTTGACCATTAACAAAGCGAATATAGCTTATGACTTTATACAAGAAGACCAACGATTATATGATGTTAACAGGCTTTCTGGTCTACGCGTGCATTGTACTAGTGCTTGTTGGTGTACTCATTTACCGTTATGTGCCACGTTATGGGCAGACTCATCTAATTGTGTACGTTGGAATCTGCTCTCTTATGGGCTCATTGACGGTTTGTCTTCAGTTCAGCTTCTCCCTTTCCTTCAGTCGACATGTAATATCTATTGTGTTCTAAAGAGGTTTATGGGAATGTAGGTGATGTGCGTGAAAGCAGTGGCTATTGCTATTAAGCTATCGTTTTCAGGAAGCAATCAGTTCATATACTTTCAAACATGGTTTTTCACCCTGCTACTTGCCGTATTCTGTGTTATGCAAATCAACTATTTGAACAAGGTTAGGTGACGTGCATACACTGTCATTCGTTTTTGTAGTGTAAAAAGTAAAATTTTAAGAAGTCGTGTTAAGTTTTCTTTTGGTTTCTTGAAAACAGATTTTAAAGATTATGATTAGAAATAATTTTATTGTAGTGCATTTCCTAAACTTTTTATGTTATGTCAGTTCAAAAATCCTAAATGCGCTGCTGTAATATTAGTATTCTTATCCTGAAATTCTGATGCTCATAAATTTCGAATGCCTATTTGCAGGCACTAGATACCTTCAATACCAATGTCATTTCACCGGTATACTATGTCATGTTTACAAGCCTCACCATTGTGGCCAGCGTTATCATGTTCAAGGTAATTTAGTATGTTTTTGCTTAAAGTAGTGGTGGAAACATGGGCGGGGCACGTTGGGTCAAAACAGTGGGCATTTCGGCAAGTCCAGTTTCCCCGAAACAACATCTGTTCAGAACCTCTTTTTCCTTTTCAATAAATAGTTAACTTGTCGAATATGCTCACAAAAGTTGTATTATGGCAACTTGTGACCCGTATGAAGCATTTAACCCATTTTCTTTTAAGCTATTGTTTTTCTCAATCGGTGACAAGTTAGAGATGAAACAGAGTCATACAACATTTATGAAATTTTTGTTTATATACGTGGTTGCTGGCGGCATAATGACAGGACTGGGATAAGCAGAGTGCATCACAAATTGCAACGGAAATATGTGGTTTCGTGACAATTCTATGCGGGACTTTCCTTCTTCATAAAACTAAGGATATGGCAAATCCACCTGCACGCTCACATGCTTGCTCAGATTCAACTTGCACAAGTCAGGACTCGCATTGCAGACAGTCTGTGATTATGATAGAACAAAAAAGAAACGATAGTTCTGAACAGTAGTGCATCCAGAAAATCTATTGAAGACGTCTGAAATTTACAATTTGGTTATGATATTCTTTTGTTAGAAGCGCAAAATTCTTTAGTAGATGATACAAATATAGGATTTTGTACATTGGTTTATATAGAAGTCCTTTCAAGTATGGTAGTAAATTCTTTCGTTCGTGTTTTTTCTTAGCAGTATATTATCGTCGTGCTAACGTTTTGACATATATGTGATTCTTTCGCTTTAGTGAATCTGTAAGCATTCAAAAAGGTCAAGTTTAACGCTAGGCCTTTTTCAGAAGTTTTAGTTTTTTCGGCTAACCAAACTCATGCCTTTAGGTTTAAACTTGAAAGTATGTTTTCGTGTTCGTTTTGTTCATTTGACAAAATGAATGTAAACAAGAAATGCAGATTGTAATCGATTCCGAATGACATAGTTAGTTTCATTTTGTTGGTGATGAAAATTTCGATGTTAGGATCTTTTAAATCAAGAAATAATGGTTGTGATTATCGTGTACACAATAGTTAAACAAGGATTAACATTTAACAATGACTCATAGGGGTGTTCATCGGTTCGGTTACGGGTTGTTCGGTTAATTCGGTTTGATTAGTTCGGTTAAATCTTTTTCTAGGTATAACCGTAAATCGAACCGAACCGAATTCAAATCGGATTAAACCAAACCGAGAAACCTAACCGAATAACCCGAATTACATGTTTTTAATATTTCTTCATTAGCATTAAAAAAAGTTTCAAGCCTAAAAAGTCTTATATTTATACTAGGAAAAAGTTTTAATGTTCTAAATATATAAAAAATATTTATATATTTATGTGAATTCGGTTATCGGTTCGGTTTTTATTTTGCCAAAGCCATATCCAAACCGAAAACTGAACATTTAATTCGGTTCAGTTTTGCCAAATTCGTTCGATTATAAGTTCGGTTCGTTTTTTAGTTCGATTCGGTTTCGATTTTCGATTTATTCCGTCTTACCCTAACAATGAACGCCCCTACATAATATACAAGGTTGGGCCAAATTTATTGGGCCACTCAACATGGATTGAAAACCAATATAGACTTGATCCCTCAGCTGACAAAAAAATTATCATGGGCTTATTTCAAAGAAATATTTAAGCCCAGTTGATAAAACTAACAATAATCCAACATCGTATTCAAAAGGTGGCTTAGGTTAGGGTTATGAATTATGATCAGATCGATTAGGCTCTTTTACTCGACTTAAACGTTTACAAACGAAAGAAAAAAAAATTACATTCTTTAAATCATATACAAAGGTACGACTGAAACATGATACATTTCACGTTAATCCGATATTCCGGTATGGTGTCGTTGGGTTGCGGTCGATAAACTTATAAAGGGGTGTTTGAGATTGCTTATTGAAAATAAATTATGCGTTTTGAAAACGGATTTAAAATATAGTGTTTGGATTTGATTATGTTGTTTGGTATCGCAATAATCAGATAATCATTTTTATAAGAGTTTGGCAAATCAGATTATTTAATAGACTAACATGTAAAATGACTAAAAAAAACATTGCTATATATCGGTTGTGTTTTACTTTATCAATTACCACGAACAAACAATTTTCTTGACGATATATATTTTCATAAGATGATAAGAACCATATCTATTTTCTAAAATATATATATTAGCAAAATAATAACAACTGTTTATAAAGATTATATGTATAAATGAAAGTCTTTTTTTGTTCCAATAAGAAACTATGGGTGTGTTTAGTTGAGGAAAAATATCTCATTTTCCTAGTAAAATTTTCATTTAAGAATGGAAAAACTGAAAACTTGTTTAGTTACATTTTTTTTTAATATTTTTCAAAAAACAAAAAATTATCATTTTCTAAATTTATATGAAAAAATAGAAAATCACAATTTACTGTTCTCCATTTCTTTTTTTCCTTAACAAAATAAACGTAAATATGACGCAAACCAAATAAAACGTGAGTACCAATATTCTAACCCTATCTAGAGGTGGCAAATCGGTCGGATTGAGTCGGTTTAGGTCATGGGGTCAAATGGGTCATGGGTCAAATATGTCATGTTTTAAAAATGGGTCTAACAGGTCATGGGTTAAACGGTTTGGGTCAGGTCGACCAACTAAATTATGGTGTTTTCATACATTTTTGAACGTTTTATATGTTTCGTCAGTCTTTTTACGCTTTCGTCAGTTTTTTCCGTTTTTTACGTTTTCGTCCGATTTCTTACGTTTTCGTTCGTTTTTTACGTTTTCATCTCTTTCTACGTTTTTGTCCGATTTCTTACTTTTTCGTTCGATTTCTTACTTTTTCGTTCGATTTCTTACGTTTTCGTTCGATTTCTTACGTTTTCGTTCGTTTTTTACGTTTTCGTCCGATTTCTTACGTTTTCGTCCGTTTTTTTCTGTTTTCGTCCGATTTCTTAAGTTTTCGTCTGTTTTTTTACGTTTTCGCCCGTTTTCTTACGTTTTCGTCAGATTTATTACGTCTTCGTCTGTTTTTTTACGTTTTCGTCCGATTTTTTACGTTTTCGTCCGATTTCTTATGTTTTCGTTCGTTTTTTTACGTTTTCGTCCGATTTCTTACGTTTTCGTCCGTTTTTTCCGTTTTCATCCTATTTCTTATGTTTTCGTCCGATTTCTTACATTTTCATCCATTTTTTTGTTTTCGTCCTATTTCTTAAGTTTCCATCCGTTTTTTTACGTTTTCACCCGTTTTCACGTTTTCGTCATATTTCTTACGTTTCCGTCTGTATTTTTATGTTTTCGTCCGATTTCTTACGTTTTCGTCTTGTTTTTTACGTTTTCGTTCGATTTCTTAAGTTATCGTCAAATTTCTTACGTTTTCGTCCGTTTTTTTACGTTTTCGTCCGATTTCTTACGTTTTCGTTTGATTTCTTACTTTTTCGTCCGTTTTTTACGTTTTCGTTTGATTTCTTACATTTCCATTTTCTAAAAACAAACGAAAACGTAAAAAAGGGCGAAAACGTAAGAAATATGACGAAAACGTAAAAAAAGGACGGAAACCTAAAAAACGGACAAAATCGTAAGAAATCTGACGAAAACGTAATGTTAATTGAGATTTATATATGTTCGGTAATGTTAATTTCGAGTATATTACAAATTAAATATATGCTTATGATTGTAGTTAGTTTTTATTAATTTTATTTGTATTTTATTTTTTATTATTTTTATAATCGCATACAAAGAGCTAATATGAAAAAAATATTAAATATGAAAAGAAAAATGTGTGAAAATAGATCCATCTAAACATCTTTTCATTTTTTAAAAAGAAAAATACAACTCTTATCTAAACATGTTTTCAAAATTCTCAACTCTTCTCTAGGGAAGAAAAATCATCTCCTTTTCTAGAAATTTAGAAACAGAAAAACATGTAATTTTTTCCACAACTAAACACCACCTATCATTCTCATTTTCACTTTATCTTTGACTTTACCCTCCTCCCCACTTTCATCCCCATTTGGCCATTTCCATACCAGCCAAAACGCCCTAGTCAATATTTCTGTGTAGTAGAGCTTCTCAAACATTGGATTGACTGTCACCAAGAAGTTTGTGGTTGATCAATGAGAAAGATGGTAATTGCTGAGAATAATATAACATCTTAAAGATTCGCTTTGATAATTAGAAGAAGTGAATGGAGGTAACATTTGAGATGGAGAAGACAGAAGGTATTATCAAAGGGTATCTTGATTATTTCACAACTAATAATGGGCTTTATAAAATCACGTTTTCAAAAAGCAACAACTACCTGCTTTTTCAAAACAACGTTTTGAGGCTTTCAAAACGCAAAAAAGCGCTTTTAGGATGTTGGTATCCAAACACTAAGTTCAGATTATTTGCGTTTGAAAACTAAAATAATAAGATAATCTTGATGCAAACGTACTCCCAAACACCCCCTAAGTTATAAAACTTACAACACATATACACGAACATGTGATCTTGGGATTTCGTACTAGGTATTAACGGACACATTGGTTTTATGTTTGCACATATATTCTTGAGGAATGTCTCAAAATCGTCACTCTTGAAATCAATGGTTAAGATTAAACAGATTTTAATATTTTATTTATTTTTTATAATTTAAATATTTTATGAACCGTTAATCATTAGATAAAATCAATTATACCGACACGATCATCATATAATTCTCTTTCTATAGACGGACACTTTGATATACTTTCGACAAACTTTTTTTTTTCGTTTTTTTCATGTTTTTATTCGTTTTTTGTTTTTTTTTCATTGTTGAAATTTGCATGAAGAAATCACATGTGAGTAAACACTAATTTGAATATACCTATAAAATCACATGTGACATTGGAGTTAAATCACATATAATTTTTTTTACATATCATATGTGATTTAAGACTAATATCATTTTATTAGAATATCCAAATTAGTGTTTAATCACATTTGATATCTCATGCAAGATTCAACAATGAAGAAAAAAAGACAAACCGTAAAAAAACTAAAGAAAAAAAATGTGAAAAAATGAGAATTTTTTGTTGTTGTTGAAAATATATTAAAGTGCATATCTATAGAAAGATAATTAAATTATCATCGTGATGGTATATTTTTTTTTCCGATTAACAATTAATGGTTTAAGAGATATTAATATTTGAAAAAAAAGGTTAAAAGTTAGTTTTTTTTATTGTTAGCCTTAATCTCATCCATTTGATCAAATTGAGATGAAAGGTGGGGATTGATCCTTTGGTATCCAAATAAAGTTTAGTATTCAAATTAACTTAAATCTAAAATTCCAAAAGCAACAACCCCTGGTTCGTTTACAGCCCTAGACAAATTAATGATATTGTATATCACTATATCTATCTAAAGGTGTAAACGAACAAGACGAACACTGACGGGGCTTTGTTAATGTGCGTTCATTTAATTTTAGCTGAACAAATAAACGAAGACACTCATGTAAACATACAAAATTTCATGTTCATTTTCGTTTATTAAGAAATAAGGTTGTGCGTGTTCGTTTATGTTCCTTCATTAATACATTAAATGAAAATAAACGAATATAGAAAAATAAACATAAAATATAAAAAAATATACACAAAATTGTGGTTTCATAAGTGTTACTTTGTTTAAATAAAACAAATTTAAAACTAAACAATAAAAAGATTCGATAGACGAAACGAACGAATAATCGTTCATGAACATAAATGAACGAACAAGACATTTGTTCATGTTCGTTCATTTAACTAAACGAACGTAAAATATTGTTCATGTTCATTCACTTAATAAATAAACAAACATTTTATCAAACGGTTCATAAAATATTTACTCAATATTCGGTTCGTTTATAACAAAATTACTCTAATAGTAATAGTTTAGTTAGTGGCCTTTAAGGCTGTGTTTGACAACAAGCGTTTTGGAGCGACAAGCGGCAAACAGTAAGCATTTTAGATGAAAAGCTTGTTTGGTAACACCTCAACAAGCGTTTGAATATTGTTTAACCGCTCCAATCTCAAATGCTTCTTGAAGAAGCACTTCAGAAATGCTCGAAGCAGTTTGTTATAAAATTACATTTATGCCCTCAAATATAAAATTTATAATTTCTTTAATTAGCTTATATGCCCTTTTTCGTAATTTTACATTTTTTAATTACAGCTTACAGCTACGTTACCAAACACATTTTTTAAACAAACAACTACTGCTTACTGCTACGTGTCGCCAAACATACCCTAAGTATGTTAAAAGATTAGTGACAATTTTTCCCTAATCTATTTTACGGCTTATTATTTTTGTGCCCCATTCCTCTTCGGTTGATTCAAAAAATGCCCCAATTGAAAATGGCTTACTTATTTGCCCTCAATATATGCGACTCATGCGACTTATGCAACTTCATTAAAATATTTAAAAGTGTACTTTTTGTATACTATTTGGAGGTACACTTGTGTAAGAAAAAAGTATAATGTGTAAGGTACTTTTGTTATGCGACTTTGACTATCATCTTTATGCGACTTGTACTTTATTAATTTTTTAATAAAAATTTGAAAAACTAAAATAATATTTTTTTTCTTATGCAATTTGTACTCATCTTATGCGACTTAATGAGTGTAATAGTAGTTTCATTTTTTAACTTTTTAAAAATTTTTGTATTATATTTTAAATTTTACTTTTTACATTATATTTAAACTTTTTCACATAATTTTTTTTACTTTTCTTAAAAAAACACACACATGAACGCTCCAACACAGTAAAAACCAAATCAGCCAAAACCCTAACCCCAAAATCAACTTAAACCGTAACCCCAAATATAATGTAACCCTAGATCGGTTAAACCACTTTTAACCCCAAATCTTTATAACCACAAAAGGTATAGATAATTCATATGAGATTTTCGAAGCCAAGATTAATGTTAGGTCAAAGCTGTAGTACCTTCAAAAAATGAAATGTAAGTTGCAACCTTTCTCAAATCGTTATATGATGTTTAGTGTGTAACACCTCCAAATCTTGGTTGTAGCGGAATGTTGAATATCCGAGGGCGTTACTTCATAGATCAATAGCACAAGATATGAGAACGACCACTAAACGTGTCGTTTTAAAAAGATACATTGGATTAACAAAATACTTGTTCATTACATAAGCTCATGGCTTCAAATTGTTCAACAATATAAGTAAAGATTTCGGTTTATAACAAATGTTTCTAAAATGTAATACGCCCCAAATCTTTAGTACTGAATCTTCCAAAGAGTAACCCCCAATGTATCTTGGCATCTCGTACCTTATTGACCTAAGAAAACATGCTTAAAACGTCAACACAAAGTTGGTGAAATTCATAAGTTTATGTAAATCAATAGTATGACCGCAAAATTTCCAAGTGTATGATTAAGCAACAAATGCAAACATCATAAAAAGTAATTACGGTTTCCTAAGCTCATGACACCGAAGCTCGACGTATATGGATGCAATAAATTGCCAATAAATGCCCCTGAATGATGTTCTAACCCGCGACATACCAAATCCGACATGATATACTTCTGTTGTCTGGCAGACCGGCACAGTGAGCGCTACTCACCAAAACGGGGACGTCAATCTCAAATAGATCTATTTATAACATTCGCGTTCGCAATCTAGCAATTGACAGTTCATGATAAAAGGGCTCAGTGGGTTATCGCTACTTAGGCAAACACGTAATCATAGTATAAATGTACACTTGCGTCCAATTTATAAAACAAAGCATGTTCTCACCCCAACGATGTAAATCATTTAAATGATTGTAAAACATGGGGCTATGAACTCACCTTGGTAAATAGTCCTCTGAAAATGATAATATATCCAAGTACGGCAAATGAATCACACCGTTAAATACCTAAGTAAATACGGTCAGTCTTAGTCTACGAGTTTAGGCTAATGACTTAATGTATAAACTACAATACCTTTTAGTTTATATATATATTGTTATCACTTGTGTGGTGGTGCAAATGTTTATTGAATTTGTATTCAATTGATGGCTCTTGGGAAGGTATACGATCACACACGTTCCAGTTTATGCATAAACGTTATTAATAAACATTTATATTTATTAAGTCGTGCTTTCATTTGTATAATATCCGATACATATTATAATTTGTCCGAGTTGTTAAGTGTTTATAAAAATCATTTTTGTTTTATAAAATTCCCTTAGGTTTCCTATATTTACCAAACAGCCCCTATGTTTATGGAAAT
This sequence comes from Tanacetum coccineum, assembly GCA_026074375.1. NCBI lineage: Eukaryota > Viridiplantae > Streptophyta > Magnoliopsida > Asterales > Asteraceae > Tanacetum > Tanacetum coccineum. The sequence goes on along the minus strand of BQNB010039369.1, from coordinate 4,380 downwards.
AGGATAATTACATTTTAAACCCTTAAGTTTCCAACGTTACACTTTTAGTCCTTCAACTTTTCAAAATTACATTTTAAGTCCTTATATGTTCCAATAGTCCCTAAAGTTTCAGAAATGTCAAAAACAGTCCCTTAACTTCCAAAATAGTGAGATGACAGTTTTGACCCTCAAGTTTACAAAGTTACACATTTAGTCCCTTAACTAGTAAAGATCGCATTTTAAACCCAATTAAGATCTACCAAGTGACAATAGGTTTTATTAACTCCAATAAGCTACATAAGTTGTTGGCAGCTTATAAATAAGCTCGGATGAGTTTATTAGGGCTTATTGGGCTTTTCGGCCCAATACCCTTAACCCGAATGATTTGAAAAGTCCATTTAGGGTTTCAATATAGGATCCAACTTATTTTCTTAACCAATTAAGCACTCATGGAATATGTTTAAGCTGTTTTTACTTTGTGGCTTATCCAATAAGCAAATAAGCCCCGGTAATGGGCTTTTGGGCCCATTACGAGTCCATGTAGTGTTTTAAGGGTTTGGGCTTGGTCCATTAAGGTCCAATAACTTCCCTAGGTTCATTATAAGCCTTATAAGCTGCTTAAGCTCACAAATAAGCTGCCTAAGCTTATTTGTGGCTTATGGGTTTCGTAGTTCACGGTAATGGGCTAATAAGCCCATTAAGGGTCCGTTTGGTTTTTAACACACGTTAGGGAATTCTAGGGTCTATACGAGTTCAATAAGCACCTAGGTTTCTTAATAAGCCCGAGGGTGCTTATTAATAAGCTGTGGGCCCGCCTAGCTGGCTTATTGGGCCTGTTTGGATTTAATGGGCTCGTTCGTGGTCCATTAAGGCTTCCTTTGTATTTCGTGTATCACAAATAAGTTTAAGAACTTTATATGTTTTCGATAAGCTCAAGTGAGCTTATAAATAAGCCACGGCCTCGACCAAGTGACTGTTGGGCCTGTTGGGCCTATACGCGGCCATGCTTGGGTCCAACGAGATCATATGTGGCCCGTGAACTTTCTTAGGTTTCTTTGGGTCTCGATAACATAGTATTAACCAACGTATGCTTATTTAACGTGTATAAAGGTCGCGGTTATCCCATGCATACGTTTAAATGTTTCGAATACTCCTTCCCAAGCCAAAGTGTCACGTTTACTTGAATAGTTTACGTGTAGTTTCGTTTGTTTCGAGTGTAAGAGTTTGTATCCACTTTGGTTTCTTTACTCGATGATAAATGAACACGTCTAGTCATATTCGATCACTTGTACATATTTTTATCACCACACAAGGTCGTATATACGTATAAGCATTGCGTATAACAAGTATGTCTTGTATTTACTATGCATGAGCTCACGTTAGCGTATTGCTCATACGTTAACGTGACATATTGACTAGAACTCAAGGAAAACATTTAAAATACGAATGATATAAGTTTAAATCGTGACTTACAAAAGGTCCTAGGGCTTTGTTTCGAGTGTACGCGAGCAATGTGACAACCCACGTGTGTAATACACGACCAAATAATAAACCAAAGCTCCAAAGCTTAGTATACACCCTAGTCTTGGCTCGTAAACCTTCTTGTGAACTTGTATGAAGATCCTAGTAGTGGTTGTGGGTTCGAATGAAATAAAAGGAGGTGTTTGTTTGCGGTTTGTGACCCGAACAAGAGAGGCAAGTATATGTTTTAGTTGTTTGAGTGTTTGTGAGTTGTAAGAGTGTTAGATGGTAAGTATACATGGGTATTTATAGGCAAAGTATCTAGTTACACTTCCCTAGCCCCAAACAAACCAAAACCGGCCTTAGGCTTAGTGGTTTTCATAGTTTCTAGTTAATCACACATTGTTTTGTTAAAACAACTCAAGTACCTTTCTTAATTACACAATATTTGTACAAGATTACCTAAGATTTGGAAAATCTTAAGGTTTGTGTACTCATGTGTGTTATGCCGCGGGTATCCAAGAGAAAAGGGGCAAGAAAAGTTGTTATCCAATGTGTAATAGCTTAACTAGGAAACATTAAGGACAAGCTTTAATTAAGCTTAGATGTACATGTACTTTAGGGATCATTAGAAGATTTCTAGGTAATTTGTCCTCAATATTCGGCCCTAGTGGAGAATTAACACAAGAATTGATTTAATTTTGTGTTTAAGGTTTAAAAATGGGTATTGGTTTGAGTCTAGGTATTTCCGGGGTGTGTCTGAATGTATTTTATTGCGAGACGTAAGCCTTTTACGTGACCAATAAAAAATAAAATACGCAAAGTTAATAATTATCTTCTTAATAACTATGTAACACTTGTTTGACGTGAATCTTAATTTATTTGGTGACCGTTTACGTTAAATGATTATTTCTAGTCTACGCGATTTAGCTTAAAAGTTAAATTAAAAGTAAATGCGTATTGGACCAAAATAAATAGTGACGATTAATAGGAGTCGTAAAATGACCTGAATTTGAGAAATGTTACAGTCTCCACCCGTTAAAAGAGCTTTGTCCTCAAAGCTTAAGGCCTTGTAGTGGATGGCAAAGCTCGGTTTGTAAAAAGCTGTGGGTATTTCCGTTTAATCGAGTCTTCACGTTCCCAGGTGAACTCAGGACCTCTCCTAGAGTTCCAGCGAACCTTAACCAATGGTATCCGGCTTCGCTTCAACGGGATCTTCCACAAACTGGAGCTTATCATCCACGTGAATTCCTTCTAATGGCATGACTAATGGTTCGTCAGTGTAACATTTCTTTAGATTAGACACATGGAAAGTATGATGAACTCTAATCAACTCTTAAGGAAGTTCTGGCCTGTAGGAAACTTTCCTAACTTTGGCTAACACCTTGAAAGGTCTGACATATCTCAGGTTTAACTTACCCCGCTTACCGAATCGTACAACCCCTTTCCAAGGTGAGACCTTGAGCATAACCCTATCCCCAATTTCAAACTCCATTGGCTTTCGCTTCAAATCCACGTAGCTCTTTTGTCCATCCTGAGCAGCTTGAATTCTCTGCTTAATCAGGACGATCTTTTTCGTTGTTTCTTGGATCAATTCCGGACCAGTCAGTTGAGCTTCTCCAACTTTGGCCCAGCACACAGGTGATCGACATTTTCAGACATAAAGTGCCTCGTGGGGTGCGGCCTTTATGCTAGCGTGATAACTTTTGTTATATGAAAACTCGGCTAGTGGCAAATGCTTAACCCATCCTTTGCCAAAATCAATCACGCAAGCACATAGCATGTCCTCGAGAGTTTAGATAGTTCTTTCGCTCTGGCCGTCGGTTTCTGGATGATATGCAGTGCTCATACTTACATCTGTACCCAAAGCTTTCTGAAATGATCTCCAGAAATTTAATGTGAATCTCCCATCACGATCACAGATGATTGAAACAGGTATTCCATGTCTTGCTACTATCCTGTTTAGGTATAACCTTGTAAACTTGTCCAATGGATTATTCTCCCTTATTGGCAAAAAGTGAGCAGATTTTGTAAGTCGATCCATAATGACCCACATGGTGTCAAAACCTTGTGACGAACTAGGAAGCTTGGTGATGAAATCCATCATGATGTTATCCTACTTCCACTTGGGTATTGCTGGTTGTACTAACAGTCCCGATGGCCTTTGGTGTTCGGCCTTGACCCTTGCACATGTCAAGCACTTGCTAACGTAGGTGGCGATGTCAGCCTTTATGTTTGGCCACCAATATAGCTTTTTCATGTCTTGGTACATCTTTTTAAAATCGGGATGGATAGAGTATTTTGACTTGTGAGATTCATACGTAATCACGAATCTTAAGTCTCCATAGCAAGGTAACCAAGTCCTGCCGTGTAAACATAAAGTTTTGTCGGCGCGTGTGGTATCACAACTTTATCCTTGGGATAATCCTTTCTGATCATACCGCCCTTCATCTTCATTCATAAATTCTCTCTGGTTTAGGCTTCGATTCTAAGGGCTTCAAAAAATTATTTGGGAAGTCCAAGCCAATGGTCATAACTAAGGCTCGAACTCGCAATGGCTCAATCCGTTCCTTACGGCTCAATGCATCAGCCACTACGTTTGCCTTCCCTGGATGATAACGAATGTCACAATCGTAATCACTTAGCAATTCTAGCCAACGATGTTGTCTCATGTTAAGCTCCTTTTGATCGAGAATGTTTTGTAGGCTTTTATGGTCGGTAAACACGGTGCATTTGGTTCCATATAGATAATGTCTCTATATTTTTAGAGCAAACACCACTGATCCAAGTTCTAAATCATGAGTGGTGTAGTTCTTCTCGTGAACTTTTAGTTGCCGAGAAACATAGGCAATCACCTTATCTCTCTGCATCAATACAACACCTAAACCCTTGTGTGACGCGTCATAGTAGACCACAAAGTCTTTGCTTCCTTCAGGTAAA
>BQNB010039368.1:25566-48109 GCA_026074375.1 Tanacetum coccineum | reverse complement strand
TATAAAGAAGCCACGTCCCATGAGCACGCCGCGAGCGGGGCAACATGAAACAAGCCTTCTTAAGAACACAAGTAAATGCACATCAACAAACAAGCCTTCTTAAGAACACATTGTGCCGGGGGTTGTTATTGCGCCAATGACACATTCACCATGTCCAAAAGAACACAAGTAAATGCACATCGACAAAGCATCAAGAGGATCAACCTTAAGTCTTTCCTTGGTCACACAATTGGATAACACAAATTTAAATCTCGGGACGAGATTTCTTTAAGGGGTAGGTACTGTAACATCCGAAAATTTTCAAATTTTTGAATGACTATTTCAGTCATTGACTTTTAGTGTCTGGCTTGACTTATAAGAACGACCACCTAAAGCACGTTTTCACGACTCGGACTCTAAAGCAACTTAATGTAAAACGACATTCCTGGCAACTTTTCTGTTTTGACCGAGACCTGAAAACAGTCAGAAGGTGACTGAAATGCCCTCGCTAAAAATTTTAAACACAACGCGTACCGACCCAAAATAATTAAATTTGTATTTAATTATCATAAGTTATTGAATAAAAGTATTTAATAAATTAATTTTCTTGTTAATCGAAAATGTATGTTAAAAACGCAATTATTAAAGTTACAATTCGTTTTACGGATAAAGTTTATCGGAAAAATGTATAAATGAATAATAAACGTTTTAAATAAATTTTATAAAACGTTTACGAAAAATTAGTCGAGTGAATACTCATTTTTATCAGAAAAATAATTTAGAAAACAATGGCGCAAGTTTCGCGGCTCGACTCATCCGTTAAGTCATTCGAATAGGTCCCGAACCGAAAGTTGTAAAAACTACCTAAAATATTTACACAACTAACCCCCATCTTTTATAATTTGTCACCAATAATTATAACTTTTAAAAACATTTATATAAATATAAAAGTTTTACATTTCATTTTCATTTCCATCTCTATACAACACACACATATAACCCTAATTACTCCTCTCCCCTCTCATAAGGTTTCCGGCGCCGCCACTGGTACTCCGGCCAAAATCCGGCGAACCCACTGCCCATGCCACCGCCACTCCACGCCATCCTGCCACACCCCACCATCGATCCATCGTCTATACATCATCATCACCTCACCACCAAATCCACATCCACCATCACCATCCGCACCCCGTACCATCTCCATCATCGCGCTGTCATTCTCACCACCACAGCCGTCATCACCTCGCTGTACCATCACCTCTATGGGTGCGTTCGTTTTCGTTATAACTGCACCAGAAGGTGCGTTTGGTTTTCTATAAACACCAACAGGGTGTATTTCGTTTTGGTCTTAAAACCACTAGGGTCCGTTCGGCTTTGTTTATAAAACGCAAAAGGATGCGTTCGGTTCTATCTTTAACCCACGAAGGGTGTTTGTTTGGTTGGGTTCGATTCGGCACCACGAAGGGTGTGTGTGGTTTGGTGTAATAACACCTCAAGGGTGCGTTCGTGTTCAAGCCACCAGCTGAGGGTGCGTTTTGTTTGGTATTAACCCAAGAAAGGGTGCGTTGGTTTTTCTGTCGACCTAATAGGGTGCGTTTATTTTCGTTTTACACAGACAAGGGTGCGTGGGTATAGAAGACCCCCTATGGGGTGTGTCCGGTTTAGGTGTTAGATTACCATAAGGGTGCGTTTTGGGTTGTTAAAGCACAAAAGGGTGGGTTTTGTTATCAACAGATTCGGGCGTGTTGGGTCGACACCATATTAGGAGGCGTTTGTTAGTCACCGATGCGGGTGCGTTTGGCTGATTAAAACGGCCATAGGGCACGTTTGGTTTGCGGGGTAACAACCAAAAGGGTGTTTGGTTGTGCAGTCAATACTATTAGGGGCGTTTGGATCCGGGTTTGGCAGCAGTGGAGAGTGTGTTTGGCTGTTAGAAACAGCTTTAGGGCGCGTTTGGTTTAGTAGAAACCAATACGGGTGTGTTTGGTTATGTGGTTAACACCACTACGGGTGTGTTTGGATCTGGATGTTTGGATTAGCCACAGCAGCTAGGGGTGTTTGGTTTGGTTGTTCGCCGATAGTGGGGCGTTTGGCTTAACAGCAGCCATGCACATGAGTGCGTTTGGCTGCTGTACATACCATTAGGGTGCGTTTGGTGTTGCTCGACAGTTAAAGGGCGTGTTTGGTTTAGCGAGACAGCGAGGAAACGACGAGGGTTTGTTTGGTTTATATATCAAAACGGCAAATAAAAATAACTTAAGTTTTAATAAATATTAAAACTGGATAAATATTTATTGGTGGTTTAATTGGTTAAATAAATATAATATTTATTAATTTATTTAATTTAGATATAATAATATACATATATATTATATCTAGAAAATGTGAGTGGTTAAAATATTAACACATTAACAATTGCAACATATAATGGTTTAGGGGAAAACGTTGAGTTTTGCGTATATGGGAAACGCTGTATAAACGGGAAAGTCATGACGAAAATTTTATAATTTCCTATACTTGTTAAGGATTTACAAAAACTGATATTGTTTTAGAAATCGATAAAAAGGGGACTAAGCTACATATTTAAGATAATAACTTGTATTATACAATAACCTGGACAACGAGCGAAAAACTATACTTTTACAATAAGGCGAAGTGTTTTAGACACGACCTGTTAAAGAAATAAAACATAATTTATAAAATATTAAATTGTATTTTATAATGGTTATAAACGGTTACCAACTTCGGTTGCTTAAGTTATAATAGTAAGATACGTGTCAACTTTTATTCAAAGTCTTTTGTTAATTAAATTGGAGTCAAACTAATTGGTTTAATTAACAACTCGCATTTATTGTATAAGACCTGCAAGATATTATATACCTTTCATAAATCTTTGGACTGATCGTTTTTGTGATATAATTTACGGTAAGAATTATATAAGGGTATTTCTCATAAGTCAAATATAACGAATATATATTACACGCTTTGCGTATATTTTCAATTTATTTATTTAACCAACCACCAAACTATTACAACTTTAAATCTAAATCTTTTATCAACGTGTCGCGTTGACATAACAATTCATCGGGAAACCCAAACGCATTACCCTAGGCTAGCGAGACTTAGCCGTTAAGATAAGCTGCAACTTCTTGGTCGAGCCGTTTCAGTTTCCGTTTCGTCTTGTACTCAATGTGTACATTCCCGCCAATCGTTCTTCATCATCGATGTGAGTTTATAGCCCCTCTTTCACTTGTTTTACATTTACTTTACAAATCTCGGGGGAGAATACATGCTCAATACAACTTGTTTACATATTCGTTTACAATATCTTTTACATACTATTCTACATACTTGGTTTACATACTTGATTTTTGCAATTCATTACAAACACATTTACATGATTGATTTCAAATCGGTTTACATACTTATTTGCATAGCTCGCTATGGGATACATTATTTGACTTTATTTTTTACATACCATTTCGAATTCAACTACTCGATTATATCACACTCTTTTCTACTTAATGGATATAAGTACGTCAAAGCTATTTACGAATACAATGGTTACTTTTACTTTGGACACAAGTACATTTATGTGAGAATTTTCCCTTTTTACGTGGATTTGCCTAAGTACTCCTATTGCCATTAAGTCCCCCCTACATTAACCGTTAATTTCTTGACTCGTAGGACCGGTTTGAGGGAGCCGTGAATGCTGTGAAATAGATCTATTGGGAATTGAACTCCCCCGTACCGGTAGATCACAACGCACTACCATGTATCACGGACGCATTAACATTCTGAGGAAACTAGGTTCTACAAGGCAATGCACCTACCGGGCACAACTTTATAGCAAACGTATACTTAAGTTCGTGTCATGAGCTTAGCGCAACAGTAAATTATTATCTATTTGGTACTCGTATTTGTTTATAGTAGACCCATACATTTTGAAAATCAACGATCTCACAGACCGTAACAACCATATTGAACTTACAAATTTCTGAACACTTTTCATTCTATTGCGGCGAAGCAATTAAACACTAAACGCTTTTGATTCTTCTGCATTTTACTCTTACCTTTTTGGCGATTATTATAAGGTATTGCAAGAATCATACATATTTATAAACCTTTGGATTCAACAATTACATTTTTAACTTACAAACTCTATGAACTCACCAACATAAATGTTGACAAACTTTTAAGCATGTTTTTCCAGGGAATTAGATGTTGGATTATTTTTTTTTTTTGGGGGGATGTGCATTGGAGTCTTTACATTCAAGTTTTTCATGGTGATGCAATTATGGGACAACTAATATTTTGATTTCAGAAAATCAACGAGATTATTTTACAAACGACACATTTAGAGGTCGTTCTCTTGTATCTTGAGCTGTTGTATTATGAAGTAACGCTCCCTGACATATTTCCGCTGCGACACATTTTTGGGTGTAGTGTACAGATTGGTATCAGAGGCAAGTGTTAATAGAGAACTAGTTGCATATATTACCCTGACTATAACCTTTTTTACAAACATATGCCATCACATAAACAATTTCCAAAGTGATACACGACTACTTACTAATGTGCATACATTACGTGCTGCATAAGTGCTTACAAGCCATACATAAATTTAATATAAATGCTTACATCTTGTGCTATATCGCACGATAATTTATATAAGTAGTTATTTATATAAAAACCAGGGCTATTTCTTAAGACATCGTGAATTGCACACCTGTCTCATTTCGTTTCATCAGACCATTGGCGAGTTAAAAAACAATGGTCTCTAAGGCTATTATTTTCTTCATAGCTTTTATACTATATTGTAATTACGTGAAACCACATAAATTTGTTACCATGGAATTCTGTATAATCTAAGTATACAAGACTTGTAATGGCGGGACGAGTGATATAAGATGCTATGATAAATTGCTATGGTTAACAAAGCCCGTCACTGTTCTTTTTACAGGGATTATGTGTGAATCTAATTATTGCCAGTCTGTATGGGCGTGATTGTAATAGTGAAGATGAAATGATAATCGCAATACTTATTTCGATCATAGAGATCTATAACCTTATTTTACACTAACCGAGTACTCATTAACTATCTAGACACTATGTCGATACTTCCTGATTGTTTACTTCCCCGTCTCCGAAACGAGTTTTAAATACTTCGAGTTCCATACTCATTAGAGATACGGCATGTTATTGACATCACCACCTTGAAAAACTTGTGTGTAACGCTTGTTGAGCAATCAGAAATTATTAAGTAGGATGATTATAACATATGTAATTGAAATGATTGGACACCTCTTCATTTTTAAATAAAATAAGTTAAACACCGAACCATAAGTTTATACACTTCTACTTACATAAATTTGGACGCTTCATTATGTAAATAAGAAATTATAAACGAGTGGTGGCTTAAATGGTAATCCGATAATGAGACTAGAAAAACCTGAACACAATCATCCACTGGAAATCCTGTTAAAAGGGTCTAGAGACAAACTCGTGTCTTACTACTCAGCAAAAAACTTAAGGCCCTCACTTGGAGCTAACCTTAACTCATACGTAAGTTATTACTTTAGCCATTGCCATCCATGCAATCACTGACGTCTGTGGAGCCTAACATACTGAGTGCAATATTCCTTCACCATTTATCATAGTATTGACGTTAATGGTCGCTTGCTTGTTGGTCCTGAGCGGTCCCGATCTTATTACAAACCTTATCTAATAGGTAACGCACCATCCTTAAACCAGATAAACACCTACACGAAACAGATAGTCGGACTATTCATTTCGGACCACTAATAGGAAGACTTAGGTCGCGATACATCCTAGTACTACCAAGTAAGTTAGGTACTTACATCCATAAGCCACGTTGATGTGAATCATCGAACCTTACAGACGAGACTCCATCCTCGGACATTTAGAAACTCGTACAAACATACTCACGCGACTACACTTTCTTCTTGAGGTTTTCACTATAATGAGACTTTCCATATAACCCGGTTATATCAGTCGTCGTAAATCCTGTAATGAATTTCTTTAGATAACCATTTTGATGGATTAAATATCCTGGTCAACCCTTGCCAAAATTTTTAGTATATTGAGAAGGGTCGAAGCGCCAAATTTTGCTGAATAAAGTTATCAGCGTTTTGCTTAAAACTAGTTTATCAAATCTTAGATCTTTTCCTAATCACACAAACAGTTAACATAATTTAAATCTCGGGACGAGATTTCTTTAAGGGGTAGGTACTGTAACATCCGGAAATTTTCGGAATTTTAAATGACTATTTTAAACTTTGACTTTTCAGGTCCGATCTTACTTTTTGACTTATGACCTTTTATCGTCACATAAAAACGATTACCGCGTAACTGGTAAAAATTTTCGGAACATATTTTAAATAATGAATCATATTTATTATTACATCTCTCAAGGGAAGTTATTTTTAACTTATTTGATTTGAAAACGAAAAAGGATAACATACCAAAATTCTAGTTGATATCAAAAACGACCACTAAATCACAGTTTTCGACGATTTGGACCCTAAATCCATTGATGTAAAACGATATTTCAGACAACCTTTAGTTTTGACCGAGAACCCGAAAACAGTCCATGAAGAGACTGAAAGGCCATCGCGAGATTTTAAGAAGAAACACAAAAATAATTAAAAGATATTTAGATAATCACGTTATAAATAAATAAAAATAATAAAAAATACTTAACAATTAAATAAAAGCGTTTGTTGAGAACGCGAATATTCGAGTTGAAATTCATTTTTCCTTTCTATTTCAGGCAAGGCGTAGCCGGTTCACAAAACAAGTAACGGATATTTTTATAAAGGTTATAAAAATATTTATGAAATATTATCAAATAAATACTCATTTTTATCAGAAAAATGATTTAGAAAACAATGGCGCAAGTTTCGTAATTTAAATCGTACTGTATAGGATCGATCAAATGAGTCCGAAAAACCGTTTTTATAAAAACTATAGTAAAAATGTTACACTTTAACCCCTCAACTATTATAGACATGCCACTTGGTTTTATATATATATAACATTTCATTTCATTTCATTCATTTTCCATCTCTATTATACAGTACACACACTCTCAACTCCTCTCTTCATCTCCCACAACACAATTATCGCAGCCGCCGCGACACCACCACATGCCGCCGGAAAAGATTTTCCGGCTAGCTTTTCCTGGCCAAGTATCAAAAGGTTGCTCGTACCCCCGATCTATCCGATCCTCATAGTCACGCGCCTCCACACGCCATTTTGTCCCCTTCCCTCCGGCTGCTGTCCCACGACAGCCCCGCCGTACCACCGCCATCATCACCACGACGCACCACTCATCCCGTCACCACCTCCATCATCATCATTATCATACCACCCTCATCACCCATAGACGATAACATATCACCTCGTCACTCTCATCCATGAGGGTGCCGTTTCTGATTCTATCTTTAAAACCCCGAAGGTGTGTGTGGTTTGTGGTAGATAACACATCAAGGTTGCGTTCAGTGTTCAAGCCACTCCGCTGAGGGTGCGATTTGTTTGGTATTAACCCAAGAATGGGTGCGTTTTAGAGTTATTCCTCAACCCACACCCATTAGCGTTGGTTTGTATATACCCACCAGAGGTGTGTTCGGGCTCTCGATAAAAAAGACAAGTGTTGCGTTGGTTTTTTTCTGTCGACCTAAATAGGGTGTGTTTGTTTTCCGTTTTACAACAGACAATGTGCGTGGGTATAGAAACCCCCCTATGGTGTGGTCCGTTTAGGTGTTAAGATTACCATAAAGGGAGCTTTGGGTTGTTAAAAAGCGCAAAAGGTTGGGTTTTGTATCAACAGATTCGGGTGTGTGGGTCGACACCATTAATTAGGAGGCGTTATGTTTAGTCACCGGATGTCTGTGTGCGTTTGGCGATTAAAACGGCCCTAGGGCACGTTTGGTTTGCGGTAACAACCAAAATGGTGTTTTTGGTTTGCCTCAATACCAATTAGAGGGGCGATTGTGATCCGGGTTTGCACAGTGTAGATTGTGTTTTGGCGTTATAAATAGCTTTAGGGAGCTTAGGTTTAGTAGAAACAATACGGTGGTTTTGGTTTATGAGTTTAACACCACTACGGGGTGCGTTTGGATCTGGATGTTTGAGATAGCAACACACCTAGGGGTGTATTGGGTTTGGTTGTGTCGCCGAAGTGGTGGCGTTTGGCTTAACAGCAGCCATGGCACATGAGGCGTTTAGGCTGCTGACATACCAATTATGGTGCTTTTATAGTTGCTCTACCAGTTAAACGCGTGTTTGTTACGAGACAGTAAGGAAACACGAGGTTTGTTGTTTTTATAATATCCAAAACGGCAAATAAAAATAAACTTAAGTTTTAATAAATAAAAAACTGGAATAAATATTTAATTAGTGGTTTATTGGTTAAATAAATATAAATATTTATAATTATTTAATTAGATATAATAATATACCATATATATTATATCTATGAAAATGTGAGTGGATGAATATTAACACATTAACAATTGCAACATATAATGGTTTAGGAAAAGACGATAGTTTGCGTATATGGGACAAACGCTGTAAAAACGGGAAAGTCCATGACGAAAATTTTATAATTTCCTATACTCTTGTTAAGGATTTACAAAAACTGATATGTTTTAGAAATCGATAAAAAGGGGACTAAGCTACATATTTAAGATATAATAACTTGTATTATACAATAACCCGACCAATGAATAAAAACTATACTTTTATATCAAGATAACCATTTTAGACACGACCTGTTAACGAAATGAAACATGATTTATAAAATATTAAATTATATTTTATAAATGGTTTAAAAACGGTTAACCAACTTCGGTGTTTAAGTTATAATAGTAAGATAACGTAGCCAACTTTATTCAAAGTCTTTGATAATTAAATTGAGTCAGACTAATTATTTAAAATTAACAACTCGAATTTATAATATAAGACCTGCAAAGTATAAACTTTTCATAAATCTTTTGGTAACGTGGTCGTTTTGTGATATAACTGTACGTAAAGAATTATATAAGGGTTATATTTCATAAGAATATATAACTGAAATATTTTCACTCTTTGCGTTATATTTTCAATTTATTGTATTTAACCAACCACCAAACTATTACAACTTTAAATCTAAATCTTTTATCAACGTGTCGCGTTGACATAACATTCCTCGGAAAACCCAAATACACTATCCTAGGCTAGTGGGACTTAGCCGTTAAGATAAATCGCAACTTCTTGGTCGAGCCGTTTCAGTTTCCGTTTCGTCTTGTACTCAATGTGTACAATCCCAGCCCATCGTTCTTCATCATCGATGATTAAGTTTTATAGCCCCTCTTTCACGTTGTTTTACATTTACTTTACAAATCATTCGGGGGGAGAATACATGCCACATACAACTTGTTTAATATTCGTTACAATATCTTTCCTCAATACTAATCTCTACACATTTGGTTTACAAACTTTGATTTATACAATTCATTTACAAACACAATTACATGGTTTGATTACAACTTGGTTTCATACCTGTCACTTACTCTTTTTGCCATACAAGTTATCTGAAATGTTTACATACTCCTTTTCGAATTCTAAATACTACTTGATTTAAATCACACTCTTTTCTACTTATGGATTTAAAGTACTCAAAGCTGATTTACGAATACAATGGTTACGTTTACTTTGGACACAAGTACTTTATGTGATAATTTCCATCTTTTTACGTGGTTTCCTAGAGATACTCTATGCCATGAAGTCCCCCTAACAAGAACCGATAAATTCCTGACCGGAGGACCGGAATGAGGGAGCGCGGTAGCTGTGAATAGATCTATTAGGAATGAACTCCCCCGTCCGGGTAGATAACAACGCACTACCATGTACACGGACGCATTACATTTGAGGAAACTAGGTGCTAGGCAATGCACCTACCGGGGCACTAACTTATAGCAACGTATACTTAAGGTTTCGGTGTCATGAGCTTAGCGCAACAGTAAAATAATATCTATGGGTACTGTATTTGTTATATAGACCCATCAATTTTGAAAATCCCACGATCCACTGTCATAACTACTTATTGAACATTACCAATTTCTAAACCTTTCATTATATTGCGGCGAAGCAAATTAAACACTAAACGCTTTTGATTCTCCTCTGGCATTTACTCTTACATTTTTGGCGATTATTATAAGGATTGAAATAATCATACATACTTTATAAACCTTTGGATTCCAACATTTACATTTATACTTACAAAACTCTATGAACTCACCAACTTTAATGTTGACACTTTTAAGCATGTTTTTCTCAGGTGAATTAGATGCTTGGATTATTTGATGTGCATTGGAGTCTTTACATTCAAGTTTTTCATGGTGATGCAATTATGGGACAACTAATATTTTGATTTCAGAAAATCAACGAGATTATTTTACAAATGACACATTTAGAGGTCGTTCTCTTGTATCTTGAGCTGTTGTATTATGAAGTAACGCTCCCTGACATATTTCCGCTGCGACACATTTTTGGGGGTGTTACACATCTCGTGTTCTTCATGATGTTCACAAACAGCATCCTGATAGTGATCATGGTCGTGTACCTCAGATAGAATGTCCAAATCATACGACGGACCGGCTTCATCATAAACAGGATCTGCAGATGATAGATTAGCCATGAACATAGTTTGTGCCGTAGGTGCCTCATCAACATCAGAATCAAAAGCATCACTGTCATCAGCTTGAAACACATTATCCACATTGAGTGCTAAATCCTGAACAGGTTGCTCATCCACATCTTCATCAACAGCGTTGTCTTGTCCACCTGCAAGAAATAGTAACTGTTCTTCATCCAATGCCACTCCATTCTCTTGAGCTTGCATTAGTAACATCTTGTCTTTGAAGTATTCGGAGTTCTGTGGTCGCTTGAGCTGAGTGCAGTTCCTTGATATGTGGCCTATATTGTTGCAGTTGTAGCACTTAACCTGCCTTGCTTGACTGGATTAGCATTCCCGACTCTGTTCAGAGCTCCCCCATAACCAGTTGTACCTGCACCCCGTGTATTGTTACCCTGTCCTCTATTCTGTCGACCCTGAACATTCTGAACCACAACCCTGCCGTCTTGAATTGTGGCTTGGTTCCTAGGATTTAATGAAGTTTTGAGTTGATTGTTTGTTTGAGGAAGGTATGTTTTGTATGATTGGGTGAGAAGGCCAAGTGTATTGGTTAAATTCTCAATTAAGTTGTCCGTTGGAGAGAGTCCCGAATTAAGTTAAGAGTTGTCTGCAAAGTGTGGTGGAACATATGTGGATGATAGATTTGTGGATGATTGTGAATTGTATTGCTGAGGTGCCACATTGGTCATCAAGGCGAGAGGATCAACTGTGTGTTGAGTGAATTGGTCTAACATCATTTTGTTCTCATTGGAATGTACCTCGTGAATTTTCGGAACAGGTTATAAATTAATGAATCAATTTTATATTACATACTCTCAAGGGAATTATTTTTTTAACTATTTGATTGAAAAACGAAAAAGATACATACAAATTCTAGTTGAATTATCAAAACGGAACCAATAAATCATAAGTTTTTTCACGATTTGGACCCTAAAGCAATTTGATGTAAAACGATATTTCAGACAACTTTTCAGTTTTGACCGAGACCCGAAAACAGTCAGAAGGTGACTGAAAGGCCCTCGCGAGATTTTAGAAACACAAAAATAATTAAATGATATTTAATTATCACGTTTTATTAAATAAAAATATTTAATAAAATACTTAACAATTAAATTAAAAGCGTTTGTTGGGAACGCGAATATTAATTCGAGTTGAAATTCATTTTTCCTTTCTATTTCAGGCAAGGCTTAGCCGGTTCACAAAACAAGTAACGATATTTTAATAAAAAGGTTATAAAAATATTGTATGAAATAATATCAAATAAATACATAGCATTTTTATCAGAAAAATATTTAGAAAACAATGGCCGCAAGTTATCGTAATTTAAAACGTCGTTAGGTCGCTCAAATGAGTCCGAACCGTTATTTAAAAAAAAACTATAATAAAAATGTTACACTTTTAAACGCCCTCAACTATTATAAACTTGTCACTTGGTTTTATAAATATATACCATTTCATCTCATTTCATTCATTTTCCATCTCTATTATTACACACAACACACTCTCAACAACTCCATCTCTCTCCCTCACCACTATCCGGCAGCCGCGCGACACCAACCACACCGCCTGAAAAGTTTTCCGGCGATCTTTTTCCCGCCAAGTTCGAAAAGGTTGCTCGTAGACCCATCTAACCGATCCCCATAGTCACCCCTCCTCCACAATCCGCCCATTTGTCCCCTTCCCTCCTGCTGTCACCACGACAGCCCCCCTAACCACCGCCCATCATCACCACGACGCACCACTCATCCCGTCACCAACCTCCATCATCATGCATTATCATACCACCCTCAACACCATACACGATAAACTTCATCAACCTCGTCACCTCTCTCCATGAGGTGGCGTTCGGTTTCTACTTAACCCATGAAAGGGTGTGTGTGTTTTGGTGAATTAACACCGATCAAGGGTGCGTATCGTGTTTCAAGCCACCAGCTGAGGGTGCGTTTTGTTTGGTATTAACCCAAGAAAGGGTGCGTTTTAGAGTTATTCTCAACCCACACCCATGCGTTGGGTTTGATATACCCACCAGGGTGTGTTCGGCTCTCGATAAAAGCACAAGGGTGCGTTGGTTTTTCTGTCGACCTAATAGGGTGCGTTTTTTTCATTTTAACACAGACAAGGTTGAGCGTGGGTATTAGAAGAACCCCCTATGGGTTGTGGTCCGGTTTAATGGTGTTTAGAATTACCATAGAGGGTGCTTTTGGGTTGATATAATCGGCAAAAGGGGTTTTGTTAACAACAGATTCGGCGTGCTGGGTCGACACCAAATTGGGAGGGCGTTATTGTAGTCACCGATGCGTGGTGCTTATGGCTGATTAAAAACGGCCATAGGGCACGTTTTGGTTTGCGTAACAACCAAAAGGGTGTTTGGTTGAGTGCAGTCAATTCTAATAGGGGCGAGGTTGATCCGGGCTGGCAAGCAGTGGAGATGTGTAATAATGGTTGTTAGAAACACTTAAAGGGCGCCTTTTGGTTTGTAGAAAACCAATACGGGTGTGTTTGGTTATGTTGTTAACACCACTACACGGTGCGTTATTTGTCATTAAAACACCATATGGGTGCGTTTGGTTGGGTCGTGACAGCCGTTAGGGCTGCGTTTGGTAATAAAAACAGCTGGGTGAGTAGAAAGCTGTGAGGGTGCGTTTGGGACAGCATAAATCAAATAGGAGGGTGTTTGGTTTGGCAGTTTTGCCAAACGGGGGTGTTTGGCTTAGCGAATCAACGAGGAAACGACGAGGGTTTGTTTGGTTTATATATCAAAACGACAAATAAAAATAACTTAAGGTTTAATAAATATTAAAACTGGATAAATATTATTTGGTGGTTTTTAATCGGTTAAATAAATATAACCCTTAATAATTGTTTTAACTTAAATAAAATGGTGTATATATATATTATATCTAAACACGCGGGCATTTGAAATATTGAAACGCGATTGATTTCAATATATATTCATTAACTGAAAACGGTTAGTTTTGCGAAAATGGAAAACGATTTACAAACGGAAAAGTCATGACGAAAATTTATATAATTTTCTATATTTACGATTTACTAAAACTTTATAAATTTAGAGAAACGATAAAAGGAATTAGGATATGTTTTAAGATATATTAAATGGTATTATACAATAACCTGGACAACGAGCGAAAACTATACTTTTACAATAAGGCGAAGTGTTTTAGACACGACCTGTTAAAGAAATGAAACATAATTTATAAAATATTAAATTATATTTTATAATGGTTATAAACGGTTACCAACTTCGGTTGTTTAAGTTATAATAGTAAGATACGTGTCAACTTTTATTCAAAGTCTTTTGTTAATTAAATTGGAGTCAAACTAATTGGTTTAATTAACAACTCGCATTTATTATATAAGACCTGCAAGGTATTATATACTTTTCATAAATCTTTGGATTGATCGTTTTTGTGATATAATTTACGGTAAGAATTATATAAGGGTTATTTTTCATAAGAAGTATATAACGAATATATATTACACGCTTTGCGTATATTTTCAATTTATTTATTTAACCAACCACCAAACCATTACAATCTGGAAATCTAAATCTTTATCAACGTGTCGCGTTGACACAACAATTCATCGGGAAACCCAAATGAGTTATCCTAGGCTAGTGAGACTTAGCCGTTAAGACTAGTTGCAACTTCTTGGTCGAGCCGTTTCAGTTTCCGTTTCGTCTTGTACTCAATGTGTACATTCCCGCCAATCGTTCTTCAACATCGATGTGAGTTTATAGCCCCTCTTTCACTTGTTTTACATTTACTTTACAAATCTCGGGGGAGAATACATGCTCAATATAACTGGTTTACATATTTGTTCACAATATCTTTTACATACTATTCTACACACTTGGTTCACATACTTGATTTTGCAATTCATTACAAACACATTTACATGAATGATCTCAAATTGGTTTACATACTTATTTGCATAGCTCGCTATGGGATACATTATTTGACTCTATTTTTGGTCACAAATGCATACTTTACATTTGAAATGATTTTCGGATTACGATTTGTTTGGCGCCTGCGGGGCCAACAAGCATTACATGCCCGGGTGTTCTTGGAGGGAACACCCATGATGGGAACACATTATTTGTATCACTGCCCGAATCGGGTACATACAACAAGTCTACGTCACAGCGTCATGAACTGTAAATCACTTGGAGGGTGAGCGCGAATGTTATGAAATAGATCTATTCGGGTGTGGATCCCTGTTCGGGTGATTTAGCTATCGCAGGTAACGAACATTATAGCGTGATGTCCACGCGAATGATATAAAATAGATCTATTCGGGATTGACAACCCCCGTTCGGGTGACTAGCTATCACTGGGAACGAACGTTATAACATGTCGGATCACGTTGGGACTACAGGGCCCCCGACAAATACATACTTGGAACATTTTGGTGACATTAAATTTTGTCATGCCATTATTTATAAATATCTTTGGATAAGAGTTGACTTTTGTAACATAAAATGGTCGTGCATATTATATAAATATTTTATTACATGGTACTGTGTGACACAGTGGATAAATACATTTTTTTGAAACTTACATTCATATTTAAACTAATCTATGAACTCACCAACTTTAATGTTGACACTTTTAAGCATGTTTTTCTCAGGTGAATTAGATGCTTGGATTATTTGATGTGCATTGGAGTCTTTACATTTAAGTTTTTCATGGTGATGCAATTATGGGACAACTATTATTTTGATTTCAGAAAATCAACGAGATTGTTTTACAAACGACACATTTAGATATCTTTCTCCTGTATCCTTGAGGCTGTTGTATATAAGTAACGCTCCCTGCATATTCCGCTGCGAACACATTTTTGGGGGTGTTACAGATTGGTATCAGAGCCAAGGTTATAGAGAACTAGGTTGCATATTTTACCCTAGACTATAACCGTTTTCACAAACATTGCATCACATCAAACATTTTCAAAGTGCATACACGTTACTTGCTTATGTGCTTACATGACATACATATATGTAATATATATGCTTACTTCTTTTGCGTATATCGCACATTTATTTATATAAGAGTTATTATTATAAATACCAAGGCATTTCTTTAGACATTGTGAGTTGCACAATGGTCTCGATTATACCTCAGACGATAAAAGAAGATCGACACTGGAAAAATCGTACTAGGGACAATTTTGTTAGTTATACAATGGTCCATATTACTTTCTTAGACATTGTGAGTTGCACAATGTCTCATATTGTTCCTCAACATTGTAAGTTAAACAATGGACACTAAGGATATTTTTCTTCAATAGGTTATACTATTTATGTATTGCACACGGAGACCGTCAAAGTTCGTTTACCTGGAATTATTAATGGATCTAAAGTATGCAAGTCTTGGTATGGGCGGGACTTGTAATATGAGGATTGATATGATAATTGCTATGTTAACAAAGCCCATCACAGTTCTGTTTACATGGAATTATGTATGAATCTAAGTATTACAAGTCTTGTATGGGCGGGACTTGTAATATGAAGATTGATATGATAATTGCTATGTTAACAAAGCCCGTCACAGTTCTGTTTACATGGGATTATGTATGAATTTAAGTATTACAAGTCTTGTATGGGCGGGACTTGTAATAGGAAGATTGATATGATAATCGCTATGCTGGTTCGTTCATAGAGACCTTTATCTTGTTTACTTTAAACCGAGTGCTCATTAACTGTCTTGAACTCTATGTGGTTTTCCCCGATCGTTTTACTCCCCGTCTCCGAAGACGAATTTTAAATACTCGTTCCATACTCATTAGAGCATCGGCAAGGGTTATGCATCATCATATCAACCACCTTGAAAACTTTGTGTGTACGCGTGTTGCATCAGAAATTATTAAGTAGGATGATTTATAATCTGTTTATTTTAACAGGATTGGGTGACTCCTTTTCATTTTAAATAAATAAATAAAGTAAAATCACCGAACAAAGTTTATCCTTTCCTATTTACATAAATTTGGACGCTTCCCTAGGTAAATAGGAAATTTAAATAGTGGGCTGAATAATGAATATCCGATATAAATCGAGTATGAACCTGAAATTGATAATCATCAGAATCCGTTAAAAGGGTCTAGAGACACAATCGTGTCTTACTACTCAGCAAAAATCTTAAGGCCTCACGTGAGCTACCATTATCTTCTCATCTTTAGTTATTACCTTTGCCATTGGCAAGTCCTTGCAAACACGTAACTGTCTGTGGAGCTAACAGACTGAGTGCAATATCCCGTCACCAATCGTCATGTATTGACGTTAGCCGATGCAGTAGGGTCCCTGGAGCGGTCCCGACTGATACAACCTTATCCAATAGGTAATACAACTCCCCTTAAACCAAATAAACATCTATCGACGAAAGAGATAGTCGAACTATTCATTTCGAGCCGCTAGTAGGAAGACTTAGGTCGCGATACATCCTAGTACTGCCAAGTAAGTTGGGTACTTACATACATAAGCCACGTTGATATGAATCATCGAGCATTACCGATATATAAACGAGGTCCGCCGTCCTCGGACATTTAGAAACTTATACAAACATACTCACGCGACCTCACATTCTTCTTTAGGTTTCCACTATAATGAGACTTTCCATATAACGCGGTTATACCAGCCATAAGATCTGTAATGATATATTTTGAGATACCTATTCTAATGGGTTGGATATCCTGGACAAACCTAGCCAAATTTTTTGGTAGATTGAGAAGTGTGGAAACACCGAATTTTGCTGAAATAAACGTTATCAAGCGTCTAGTTTAGAACGAAGTTCTGAAAACCTTTAAGGTCTTCATCCTTGGCCCCACAAACGGATAACACAAATTAAATCCGGACATAAGATTTCTTTAAGGGGTAGGTAGAATGTAACATCCGAGAATTTTCGAATTTTTGAATGACGATTTCAATCGTGACTTTTAGTGTCGCTTGACTTAAAATAACGACCACACTAAAGCAAACGTTTTCCACAACTCGAACCCCTAAAACAATTTGATGTAAAACGATCTTTCAGACAACTTTTCAGTTTTGACCGAGACTTGGAAACAGTCAGAAGGTGACTGAAATGCCCTCGCTAAAATTTTTTGAACAACGCGTACCGACCCAAAATAATTGAATTTATATTTAATTATCATAAATTATTTAATAAAAATATTTATTAATCTAATATTCCTGTTAATCGAAAGTGTTTGGTTAAAAACGCAATTATGGAAAATAAAAATCATTTTAACGACCAGTTTATTCGGAAAATAGACAAAATAATAATTTAAATTGTTTGTTAAATAAATTTTATGAACATTTACGAAAATTAGTCAAAGTGAATACTCATTTTTCTCGAGAAAAATGGATTCGGAAAAATAATGGGCAAAGTTTCGTGTGTTGAATCGTCCTTAGGTTCGCATCAATGAGTCCCCAGAACCGAAAGTTATAAAAAACTAACGTTTAAAATTTACGTTTAAAAACCCCTAATACTAGATTATAAACTTTCTATTTTATTTTAAAACTTTTATATTTATATAAAAATTCTTATACACTTAAATCATTTTTATCATCTCATATTATACACATTCAACTCTTCTCCCTCCTCTCCCTTCTCACTCAAACTTTTCCCAAAACTTTTTCCGGCAGCCACAGCCATCGCCGGCCACCATCTTCGCCGCCGAATGACTTCCGGCGTAGTTCTCCGACCACACCACAAATCCTCCCATCACGGCTCTCCCCGATCCTACACTCACTCGCCTTCACGCGCGTCACCTGCACCGAAACCAACAACAAACCCGACACACTCACCATCTTCATCATAGCATCCACTTCTCAACATGCTCATAACCGTCACATCATCAAGATCATCTTCACGCCATCACCCTCTTCATCCACCTCGACCACACCACCACCTCCACCTCGTCACCACCCTCCTCACAAGGGTGCGTTGGATTTTGCAGACTCACCGAGGGTGGGGTAAGGTTGGTGATACAAGTGGCACCAAAGGATGCGTTTGGCAGATTTTTATTTTTTTTTTTTTTTATTTGCACCAGCAGGTGCGTTTGTTTGGTTGGTGGTGTAGCACGGAGGGGTGCGTTCGGTAGGTATAGAAGACAATAAGAGTGCGGTTGGTTTGGTTCATGGTACCATACAGGGTGCGTCAGGTTTGCTTATTCGCCGACAGGATGCTTTGTTTTACATCCAGAGTCGGGAGCTCTTTGTTGGTGGGTTAGCAAATAGGGAAGCCGGTTTTTTGGTTTTGTAATTCCATCAGTTAGGGTGCATTTTGTTTTGAAGTAACACCACAAGGGTGCGTTTGCATCCGAGTTTGGCACCGCAAGGGTGCGTCCGTCATTGGGTCAGCCACCCCTAAAGGGTGTGTTTGGCAGTCTCGGCACCATTAGGGTGCGTTTGGTTTGCTTGGGTAACACCCAAGGGGTGTTTGGTGTTAGTGACAGCCCCTAACGGGAGCGTTTGGGTGTGCATAATAACCATAGGGTGGCGTTTGGCTTGGCAGTGAATAGCCATATGGTGCTGTTTGGGCATGGCTGTTGAAATAAGCCATAGGGTGCGTTTGGCAATGGCTGTGAATACCATAGGGTGCGTTTGGTGGTGGGCAGAAACCGCCGTAGAGTACGTTTGGTTTTGATAAAAACCATAAGGGGTATGTTTGGTTTAAGCGAGAGACACAAATGGGCGTTTGGTTTAGCGGAACAACAAGAGTGCGTTTGGTTCAACGAAACAACGAGGGTTTGTTTAGTTATACTTTGACAAATGAAAATAACGTAAGTTTTTAACAAATATTAAAACCGGATAAATAATAATTGGTGGTTTAATCGGTTAAATAAATATAAGACTTATTAATTTGGTTTGATTTAAGTATAATGATATATATATATATGGTACATCTAAAAACGCGAGCATTGAAATATGGAAACGTTAAAAATTGCAACATATTGATTTTAGGGAAAACGTCGAGTTTTGCGAAACTGGAAAACGATATATAAACGGGAAAGTCACGATGAAATTATATAAACTTTCTATATCTATTAAATGTCCGCTAAAACTTATATTGTTTTATAAACCGATAAAGGAGCTAAAGTTATATTTTATAAAATATTAAAGTATAACTATACAATAACCTGACAACGAACGAAAACAATACTTTTACAATGAGATAATTATTTTAGACACGACCCGTCAATGAAACGAAACATGATTTATAAAATATTAAATTATATATTATAATTAGTATAAACGGTTACCAACTTCGGTTGTTTAAGCTATAATTATATACACGGTGTGCAACTTTTATTTCAAAGTCTTTGTTATTAAATTGGAGTCAAACTAATTGGTTAAATTAACAACTCGCATTTATTATATAATACCTACAAGGTATTATATACTTTTCATAAATCTATGGATTGATCGTTTTTGTGATATAATTTACGGTAAGAATTATATAAGGGTTATTTTTCATAAGAAACATATAACGAATATATATTACACGCTTTGCGTATATTTTCAATTTATTTATTTAACCAACCATCAAACTATTACAACCTTAAATCTAAATCTTTTATCAACGTGTCGCGTTGACTTAATCATTCATCGGAAAACCCAAACGCATTACTCTAGGCTAGTGAGGCTTAGCCGTTAAGACTAGTTGCAACTTCTTGGTCGAGCCGTTTCAGTTCCCGTTTCGTCTTGTACTCAATGTGTACATTCCCGCCAATCGTTCTTCATCATCGATGTGAGTTTATAGCCCCTCTTTCACTTGTTTTACATTTACTTTACAAATCTCGGGGGAGAATACATGCTCAATACAACTTGTTTACATATTCGTTTACATATCTTTTTACAACTATTCTAATACTGGTTTACATACTTGATTTTTGCAATTCAATACAACACATTCACATATTGATTTCAAATCGGTTACATACTTATTGTTGCATAGCTCGCTATGGGATATATTATTTGACTTTATTTTGGTCACAAATGCATACTTTACATTTGAAATGATTTTCGAATTACGATTTGTAGTGGCGCCTGCGGGGCCAACAAGCACTACATGCCCGGGTGTTGCAGATGGAAACACCCAGGGAAACTATGGTTCAAATGTAATGCTTAAGAAGCTTGTAAGTTGTGTTAGAAAGGTTGTACAAAATGCCTTAGAAAAATAGAGGGAAAATGGCCTTGTTTGAATGTTGTGCTATATCGGGTTATACCATAAGCTTAAAGGAGTTGTACTAGGGTTTTGGAGGGAAAAGGTATTCGAATTTCATTCATTGTACACTTGTACATATGCCTTGAATGCTTGTACATTTGTTTTGTATGCAATCATTACATGTAATCGGGGTTTTGATATAAACGTTTAACGTATAAAGTCCGTTTTATATTAAACGTTATAGATGAAGTTTAAAACATATAGCTTGACATATTATAATATTTACTTGCTATA
Source organism: Tanacetum coccineum (assembly GCA_026074375.1). NCBI lineage: Eukaryota > Viridiplantae > Streptophyta > Magnoliopsida > Asterales > Asteraceae > Tanacetum > Tanacetum coccineum. The sequence continues at coordinate 26,956 of BQNB010039368.1, read as the reverse complement.
AACGTTGATGAAATTGGCATTGGTAGGTTACGTGAGCTCGTTTACTTTTGTAATGTAAGTTACGTTACATTATAGATGGAATAAAGCAAAAATCTTTTCATGAAAATGGTTGTATCTAATTTAATAAATGGATAATTACAGTGATGAAAATTACATCTAATTTAATAGATGGATAATGAAAATTGCATCTAATTTAATAGATGTATAATTACATAGATAAAAATTGTGGGTTGTTATAGTCTCCCAACCTTAAAGAAATCTCGTCCCGAGATTTTGTTGGATGTTGGAGTAATATTTAAAAATAGATGCGGATACTTGGCACAAATTTGATCTTTGCGTTCCCACGTAAATTCTGGTCCTCTTTTAGAGTTTCATCTTACTTTGACTATAAAGATGCGACTTTGTCTTAGTTGCTTGACATCTTGATCCATAATTTCTGTTAGTTCTTCCACAAAGTTGAGTTTGCCATCGACCGAAGCTCTTTCATTAGAATGACGAGGGATTCGTCAAATAGGCATTTCTTTAGATTAGAAATGTAGAAAGTACTATGGATATTACTGAGTTCTTTAGGAAGCTCAAGTGTGTATGCCACCAGGCCAACCCTTTCAAGGATCTTAAATGGTCCAATGTACCAGGGGTTAAGCTTTCCTTGCTTTCCGAATCGGATGAAACCTTTTTGAGGTAACACTTTCAACATAACACGATCTTCAACTTAGAATTCCAAAGGCTTTCTCCTTACATTGGCATAACTCCTTTGCCGATCTCTTGCAGCTTGCAAGCGTTGTCAGATTTGTAATATCTTTTCGGTGGTTTCATGGATTATCTCTCGTCCTGTGAGTTGGAAATCTCCAACTTTAGCCCAGCAGACAGGTGATCAACACTTTCTACCATAAAGTGCCTCAAATGGTGCTGCCTTAATATTGGCATGGTAACTGTTATTGTAAGAAAATTCTACAAGTGGTAAGTGTCTCTCCCATCTTTTTCTAAAATTTATAACACAGGCTCGAAGCATGTCTTCTAGTGTTTGGATGGTTCTTTCACTTTGTCCATCAGTCTCGGGATGATAGGCCATACTCATATCTAATTGAGTAACCAAAGCATTCTGCGTTGACTGCTAGAATCTGGATGTAAAATGACTGTCATGATCTGATATGATGCATATTGGCACTTCATGCCGTGATATTATTTCCTTTATATATAACCTTGTAAGGATTTCTATAGTATCTGTTGCTTTGGTGGGGATGAAATGTGCTGATTTCGTAAGGCGGTCTACAATGACCTAAATTGTGTCTTGTCCGCTTGATGTTTTGGGTAGTTTTGTAACGAAGTCCATCGTTATTCTTTCTCATTTCCATGTACGAATCTCTGGTTGTATTAGTAAGCCGGATGG
>BQNB010039368.1:0-23472 GCA_026074375.1 Tanacetum coccineum | reverse complement strand
TTTAAGTTTTTTTTTCATGGTGATGCAATGATGGGACAACTATTATTTTGATTTCAGAAAATCAACGAGATTGTTTTACAAATGACACATTTAGAGGTCGTTCTCTTGTATCTTGTGCTATTGTATTATGAAGTAACGCCCCCTGACATTTTTCCGCTGCGTCACATTTTTGGGGGTGTTACAAAGTTGGTCAATTCCCAATATTTTCTTCTTTTGAGTAGGAATTTGTTCACTAATACACTGATTAACTTTATTAGAACTGTTTAGCCATGTTTTTGTAATAGATGTTAGCTCCTTCAGTTCATTTCTTAAGTTTTGATTCTCTTTGAGAATCTCAGTGTTTACATGCTGCATGTTAAGAAGATCAAGTTTTGCTTGCTTTAATATCAAAAGCTATTCTTTGCATGTATTCAGTTCTTGAACAAGATTTCTATGTTTTGACAAGAGATTGATTCTTTGTTCTTCAACATAATTTAGATCAATACATAGATAATCTAGAAAGGATTTTCTATCATCATTATCTTCCATTACAAGAAGATTGTGTACCTTTTTCATAGAGATCTTAATGCATTTACTATTTCTGGAACTTTCTTTGCCAACAGAAACTCTTTCTTCATCAGCAAGAGCAATAAGAGCTTTAACTTCAGTTACTTCATTTTCATCAGATGACACTTATTCTTCATCCTAATTATACGTTTCAGCAATGAGACCTTTGTTTTTGCCTGAGGACGAACTGGAAGCTAAAGCACTAGAACTAAGGAGGGCTAGTTTAGCTTTGACTTTGTTGTATTTGGCTTCAAAGTCTTTGGTATGCCTCGGTTCAAGTTTGTGCTCAGATAAATGAAAGAGATTTGGTTGAAAATGTGACTGATATGAAGGAACTGATGTTTTTGACCAGCAGTCTCTTGCAAAATGACCCTTCTTGCCATATTTGCGGCATTCAGTTTGGTCAGTTGCTTTTGCACTACTGAACCTTTGAGTACCCTTTTTGAAGAACCTTTTAGATTTGTCTAAAAGAGCTCTTGTTTGGTATTCTTCTTCAAGGTCATTTTAGTACTCTTAACTGCTTCTTGTATCCTCTTCATCATCAGGACTATCTTGAAAGTCCTAGACAATAGAGGTAGAGAAGAAGGCAGTTGATAGTGGAGTTGCAAGGATAAGAGTTTTCTCTTTGTTAGTATCATAAATACTATTTATAAGGTTTTCTTTATATTTGAGTTTACCAAATAGAGAAGCAAGCTCATATTCTTTCACATGGTTTGTGTTTCTGAGACTTTGGCAAAAAGCTAGCCACTTCTTTGGTAACCTGTTTATAAAACCAGTCTTTATCTCAAACTTTGAAAGTTTAATGCCATCATTTACTAATTTATTCATCAAAGCTTTATATCTAGTGAAAGTTTGTGTTATAGATTTACTTTCTTATAAATTAAAGGTGTTATAGCACAACTTCAGGTCCATGACCCTACTTTCTTTCATATCAGAGGGCCCCTCATGATATAGTATCAAGTCATCCCAAGTAGATTTTGTAGTTAAGAAGTTTATGACAGAGTCTATTTGGTCATCTGGAAGCACAGACATAATGAGACTTTTGAGCCGCTGATCTAAGTTAGCAACTTTTCTCTCCTTATGTGTCCATTGTGTCTCTGGCTTCCTTTGACCAGCTACCATAGGGATATAAGGACCGTTTGAAATGATGTTTTTAAATTAAGGTTTAATACCAATGATATGACACATGAACCTCTTTTTCCAATTGGTAAAACTTTCCACCTCTAGTACAGGAGCGGCATTTATCTGGCCACCCTTATATTTAAGAGTCTATGGTACTTCTATTGTTGTCATTTAAGATGGATCTTGATTTTAAAAATCTTTGAGCCTTTTTATATAACCTTTTAAGAGATTTATAAACCAGAAGGATCTGATACCACTTGTTGGTCCCTTGGAATCTGATATAAGGTTTATCAAGTTAAACTAATCACATTCCATTTCAACAAAGTGAGTTTTAAACAAATATATATAAAGAATATAAAGAACAAGTTTAAAACACCCAGAAGTACTTTACAACGTATAGCTTCTTATTAGAATCAAATAAAGAATCTATGACACACCTTGCTTGCGGAATAGAAAGGTGGTTGAATAATAATTGGGGGTTTTATCTCCTTCGAACTTAAACTCTAACCAAAGTTAAGAGATTAAGAAAACAAACTACTTATGACTAAACTGAAGCTTTAACTTTCAGTAGTACCGTTCAGTTTGTTTGAGAGATAAATGAACTCTTCAATGTGCATCACATTAATTGGAAGAGATGGCATTTACTCTGAAAATCCCTTTCTTTTTATAGACAAAGGGATTAGGGTTTACAAGTTAACCTAGTACGTGTGTCATGCATCCAATGGGTGGTTGAGATACCATTTAATGCCGATGTGCTCTAAAGTACCTGGTACGGTCCTTCAAAGAATGTTGTTGTACTTTTATACCAACTTTAGAAGCACATTTTCCCAAGGAGATTGTTTTATTCCATTTGACATAAAGCAATCTTTTTCCCGCCTTGTAAACCTTCTAGAAGTGAAACAAATGTTTCAATCTTCTGTTAAGGAGATAGACAACGTTCAGTTTGGAATTGTCAACCAAGCTAAACTAAAGCTCTTTGCAAAGGCCTTCTTTAGTTTCTGTACCGCTGCATAAACTAAAGTGAAGATACATCCCAATCTTCTAAGGACCTGAAGAGGTGACGCTGAAGAAACTTTAGCGACTCAAACTGAAATACTTCAGCTTGAGTAATACTTAGGGGATTTTATGTTTAAATCTACTGAAAGACTAAAGGGCTCAGGAACTGAACCCAACAATAATAATTAAACATAAACAAATATCATGTGGTAAACATAATCAACAATCAATGATAAATTAAGAAAATCAGGATAAACAAACCAAACATTAAACTTTCATAAGGCTAATACCTAACGATATTAGCCGTTAATCATTATAACACATACAAATGCCATAGATCAACAAACAAGGTAAACTAAATAATGGAACGATACCAAATAACGAACGCGTATTTAGAGTAAGTTAAAATTACATGATGAATTCTATTAGATTAGATACGATGCTTGACCTTATTTGCTCTTCTTGCCTTTTGAAAATTAACCTTTGTGGTTAAGGTTTCAAAAATATGATTAAGCACACCCTAAAAACGAGTTTAGGGTTTTTTATTTATAGTGTTTGTGTAAAACCTAAAAATCTCAACAAGTGTAAAATTACCAAAATACCCCTAATGCAAGAAAAATCCATAAAAGCTTAAATAAACTTCATTTAAATGTTAGAAATTATAAAAATACAACATATGACAATTATGAAATGTTTGTAAGATTAAAATACCTTATGTTATACAAGAAAAATAATTAAAATTTAATAGTATAAATTGTATATAAAAGCCGAAAATGTTATTTTGAATTTAATTTATACATAAAATTAATATAAAATAAATTAGGATAATTATAAAATAAATATTGCAAGTTTTATAATCTGATTATATCTCTTTTGAAAGCCCAAAACTCGGCATAATTCCCTAGTATATCTTTTATACACTTTTCATTTGTTAAAATCCTAAAAAACTAAATCCCAAAACCCTAATAAAACCAAAAGAGGCGGCATAAAATTTTTCCAAGGCAAGGACGATTTTTATAGGGTGTTTTGAAGGTCAAGGATTGTGGGAAAAATAGTGGGAAAATTGTAGAGTGCTTGGTTCGATCGTGGTAATCATTTGGTTCGAATAACACAACCGAATAGCATAAATTCATAAAATCACCAAGGATCATCAATGTAATTTTTGTATCTCATTTTTCATCATATTAATTCATTCTATGCTTAATAAAATTTATCATGCATGTTATTTTGGGTCGAAAAAATAAATCATGTAACAAACCCTAATTTTTAGTAGCTAAATATGAAATCGGCATAAAAACTATTTTTACAATATGAATTTATATTTTTATAAGTTTTTTTAGTATCACATATTACCTGCAGATAAATTGTTGGAAAAATTTTAGTGAAGATTCGAAATATTTATTGGGGATTTATCTTTGTTTGCCGATTTCGAATTAAAGGAAAAAGGAAAGAAATAAAATTAGGGTTAGGGTTTTGATAATTTTTCTAGGGGCAATAAATGCTAATGATTGGGTAATAATTGTGTTTGTGATTGGGAAAAATTAAATTAGTGTTTTGTTTGGATTTAATAGTTATCTCATTCTCTATTTAAATATAAAGGACTTGGTTTATAATTTTTCTTGTCATAGATTGATATATTTTGGATTTTAAAGATGTTAATTCATATAATAAGTAATTTAGAAATTAATTAATTAAAATAGAGGACTGAAATTGTAAATTCGAAAAGGTATAAGGTTCGGTAAGTATTTTAATGTATAAAGTATAATTTGTCATATTTTTAATCTATAAATGGCTTGTTTTGTAATTATGGATAATAAATGATAATGTTTTAATTAATTTAATAAACAAAAGGGCTAAATATGTAAATTGTATAAATTAAGGATTTGACTGTAAATACAGAAAGTTATATAGAAAGGTATAATCCGAATAAAATGTAAAACTTTGATATTTACACTTTAAACCTTGGCAAATTGTTGATTTCGAATATTAAACCTACAAATATGAAAAGTTGTCTATTTAACCCTAACAGTAAAGGTTGGTATATTTAGTCCCTAAATATTCAAAATAACTTAATCGAATCACAAATAATGAATATTACTAATTTTGGAAACTTTACTAAAAAATGGAAAAGTTACTAAAAATGGAAAGTTTACTAAAAGATGAAAAGTTACAAAATTGGGAAGTTACTAAAAATAGAAAGTATAACTTAAAATGAATTGTTTTGTAAATCGATTATCATTTCTTTAGATTTCGTCAAGAGGGAGTGGATTTTGATATTCCCTGTGTGTTTCTTTGGTTAATTTTGCTTTGCTTCGGAATAAGGTACAGATATTCTGACCTTATCGTTAAGGTTTCTCATGACATATTCCTCTCTATCTTTGATTCCTATGTGATTTGCTACAATATTGCACTGGACCTTTTATCTTGGCTTTCTTATATCATTTGTTATCATGTTCTGTTTGAACCTTGCTATGCTACCTTTGATATTTGAACCTTTGGCATTGAACCTTTGCTATGATCCCTTTGAAATGAACTTCGATATGACTTTGCATTGAACTCTTCATTTTGAGAACCAAGCCACTATTTGTTTCCTAGCCATGAAGGTAACATGGTCGTGTCATTGATGCACCTTTGGCATGACTCATGTGTGAGTGAGTGATTTCCATAACCGTCCCCCATTTGATATTAAAATATGCGCAATAATGAGATTATGATTTTGATCTCTAAGGGCGTATGATGCATCCTAGATTTGTTTTGTATTCGATAGATTTATGACATTATTATATTTGGATATTTTTGGTGAACTGATGTTTGGGTGCATTCCACTCTTTCACGAACATTTGGAGCTACATAGATCCATGGTTACTATGATAAATTGATTTGTTTGTTGCTTGGAAATTGGACTAGATTTCGATTTTTCCTGATTCATATTACCTTACACTATTGAAGTCGTTATCTCAGATTTGTCTTACCTTATATTATGAATACCATAGATCATGTCTAGTGATAGTCCTTTGTAAACCTTGATCTATCCATTTGTTTCCGTAACTTTGTGTTTCTATTATAATATATCTGTTCACAAATCTGGGCTTTGTAAGCTCACCGCACTTTCTTTTCCTACACATTTATCTAAGCTAGGAGCTGGGTTGCTTTTGGGCTCTGAGTGCAGTGTGGGACTGCCCTAAGAATCTGAGTTTTGATATATGAATTGTTTTCTTTTCAATACATTCGTTATTTCAGTTATTTTCATTTGGAAAATGTCAGTCCATTTGGAAACCTAAGTACCGTTAAGTCCGTGTTGACTTATTTATCCTTTATGTTATTTATTTAAGAATTCCGCTGTTATGCTTGGTTATGAATATGAAAGCTTTTGATCACACCAAATTTTAGATAACTTCTACCCTTGTTGGGTCGTAGGCGTTACAATTTATGGTATCAGAGCTGTCCAGGTTAATCATGAAGGGTCTATATGTACCTTAGAGCTTAAGGCTATTGAACCTGTGAGGATTGGATAGACATTAGGTCCTTCTGCTTAACTCTCTTCCGTAACCTATCCTTGTTTTCCCGTTTTGCTAATTCGTTTATTTTTGACCGTTCAGATAATAGACTCCTATCAACAACAAACACCATTAATCGAACGTGTAATCATATCACCCAATTAAAACCATATGCTTATTTATCATGAATAAGTTAACTGCCCTCTATGTTTTGATGATCGTAATTCCGACCTGCGAATATTTACTTCCTATCCAAATGCTCGACTTTGATATGATTCTTGGCATGGATTTGGTTGGCTTCTCAACGAGCTAACCTATTGACTCCTATGGCTAGGACTTGATCTTCTGGAACGATCGCCAACCTGAATTTGATTATCATTGTTCCTCACCGCTTAAGTCCCGTTAAGCTCATCCTCTGCTATGAAGGCACGTACTTGATTTCCATGGGTGCCCAAGGTTTCTAGCTTCCTGTCATGGACACATCTTGGAGAGTCCTAATATTGGAAAATCATTCTGTTTTTCGTGATTCGCTGATGTTTTTCCCGATGAACTTCTGGACACCTCCGGCTAGAGAGATTGAATATGCATTGAGTTTAATTTTCCGAAGCTGAACCTATCTTCAAGGCTCCCCTATCATATGGCACCTTTTGAATTGAAGGAGTTAAAGGAGCAGTTACAAGAGATGTTGGAGAATAGCATTATTAACCCATTGTTTCACCGTTAGGGTGCACTCGATCTTATTTGTTTAAGAAGAAGGATGGGGAGCATGCGCTTGTGTATATGATTACCGCGAACTCGAACCGTATTACAAATCGTAACCGCTATCTCTCTTCCGCGAATCGATGATTATTTGACCAACTGCAAGGGGCCCAATATTTTTTCTATAAATGAACACGATCAGGTTTAACATCAACTTCTGTGACAGAAACTTATATTTCTAGACTATCTTTTGTTTTTCGTACGCGTTATGGCCACTTAACGAATTCTTGTTATAGCCCTTTTCGTTCTGCTAATGCTCTTGTCGTGTTTATGGTAATTGATGAACCGTATTTTCCACGAGTACCTTGATAAAGTTCGTTATTGTTTTCATCGACGACATTCTCGTTTACTCTAAGTCTAAAGAAGAGCATAAACAACAACTACGTATTTTTTGGAGATTTCTTCGACAGAGAAGTTGTATGCGAATGTTTTCCGAAGTTGCGAGTTCTGGTAACAGCAAGGTCGCGTTCCTTGGTCATATTGTATCGCAACAGCATCATTAAGGATCCATCAAAGGTTTGAGGCATATCACCAAATGGCGAGACCTACTACGGTACGGAGTGAGGATTTTCTTTCTGGGGCTATTGCTGCTAATACCAGACGTTTGGTTCAGGGTTTCCTCTCGAATAGTTTTACCTCTTCCCAGCTGAGATAAAGGGTGAGAAGTTTTGCGTGTACGGATTAGCGTAATGAAGTTTTGCGGAAATGAAACGGAGAATTTTGGGGGTGCCTGCTCTGATATTTGACTCTTACCGTCTGGTTCCGGTGTTTTTCAGATAATACAGTAGCAATCGAAGAAAGGTTTGGTTTGTGTTTTGATGCAACATTGGAAATGTGATCGCCTACAGCATCCAAGCAACCTAAGCTTATGAAGAAATATTCAACCCATGAAATCTTGAGTTAGCTGACGTAGTTTTTGCATTGAAGATTCTGGAGACATTATCTTATTGTGAAGCTGTGATATAATTTTACGATCATAAAAGTCTCAATATATTTTTACTCACGGCGAGAACTTAACATGAGACAGAGAAGACGGTTGGAACTTCTGAAAGATTATAAACACTAACATCCAGTACCCATCCGGCAAAGCAAATGTTGTTGCCCGGCGCACTTATGCGAAATCTGGGATAAGCTTGTTTGATTCCATGATCCTTAATGATTAGAGCGTAATGAATGTTGAGACTATGTGTACGAGGTTTTGTGGATATTGGGGCTAGTAATGAGGAAGGTCTAACCTCATACTACAGATCAAAGAAGCAACAAAGGGACGACAGTGAGTTGTGGCTATTTTGCAGAATGTTAAGACGGTAAGACATACTGGTTCAGTGTTGTTGATGACGGTGTTGATGTGGTTGTTGAAAGATACCTAATGTGTTCCTAATGATCAGGCACTTCGCGAGAAGTTTATGACGGAAGCTCATAGTTCTCCTCCATTCACTATTCATCCAGGTACACACCAAAAATGTACTGAGATTTTGAAAACAGTAATTTTTGTGTAAAGGCCATGAAGCACGATGTGGCTATATTTGTAATCGCAATGTATTGACTTGTCAGCAGGTCAAAAATGAACTCACGGGTCTAGTGGTTTGTTTACATAGCCGTTTGGAGATTCTTGTGTGGAAAATTGGATGAATTTCCAAGGATTATTGTTACACTGTGTTTGCCTACTACTACAGAAAAGGGACATGATGGATTTGGGTGATGTTGATAGCGCTAACCAAGTCTAAGCTCATTTCTTACCCATTCGGAAGAACTATGGTATTAGTAATAGTTGGCGGAAATTTTTTGACAGGAATCGTTAGACTGCATGGTACTACCTACTTCTATTGTGTCGGACAGAATCCAAGTTTACGTCTCATTTTTGGAAAGGATTACAGAAAGCTTGGGGAACTCGTCTTAAGTTCAGTACAGCATTTCATCCTCAAACCGATGGTCAGTCAGAGAGGACCATTCAGACTTTGGAAGATATGTTGAGGGCTTGTGCTTTGGAATGGACAGGTAGTTGGGATGAATATTTGTGCTTGGTGGAGTTTGCCTACAATAATAGTTGGCATGCTAGCATCAAGGCAGCACCTTTCGAGCTTTTGTATGGTAGAAAATGTCGAGCACCTATTTGCTGGGATGAAGTAGGTGAACGTTTGATTGAAGGTCCGGAGCTCATCGAGATTACTAATGAGAAAGTGGCTGTTGCTAAGGAGAAATTGAAAGAGGCTAGATCGCGACAGAAGAGTTATGCTGATAAGCATCGACGTGACTTAGAGTTTCAAGTTGGAGATCGTGTATTTCTGAAGGTTTCGCCATTCAGAGGAGTTAAACGTTTTGGGATCAAGGGCAAGCTCAGTCCTCGATTCATCGGTCCGTTTGAGATTTTGGAACGTATTGGAGAGGTTTCGTATCGTCTGGCGCTTCCTCCGCAGTTATCGCACGTTCACGATGTCTTTCATGTATCTCTTTTGAGGGGATACCATTATCATCCATTGCATGTCGCATCTTATCCTTTTGATCAGATTCAGCCTGATATGTCTTTGTCCGAGGAACCTGAATCCATTCTGGATCGGCAAGAGAGAGTCATGAGAAACAAAGTTATTCCTTTTGTGAAGATTCTTTGGAAGAATCACCCAGAGCGTGAGGCTACCTGGGAGACCGAAGAGTCTATGCGAGCTAGTTATCCTCATTTCTTTGTCTAGTTCGGTATGTTTTCGTTTCGTTCTCATTTCGTTTTCATTCCGGTTCATTTCAATTTTCGAGGACGAAATTTTTTTTAGAGGGGAAGAAGTTGTAAAACCTAAAAATCTCAACAAGTGTAAAATTACCAAAATACCCCTAATGCAAGAAAATTACATAAAAGCATGCATAAATTTCATTTTAATTCTAGAAATTATAAAAATATAACATATGACAATTATGAAATTTATGTAAGATTAAAATACCTTATATTATATAAGAAAAATAATTAATGTTTATGCATATGTATTTATGCCGAAATTAATTACATTTAATTACTTATACATTACAATTAATATAAAATAAATGTTATTAATTACAAAATAAATGTTGGCAAGTTACAAATCAGATTTAGTCTTTTTGAAAGCCCAAAAACTCGGCCAAATACTTTATTTATTATCCTTTATGCATTTCTTTTATTAAACCCTAAAAACAAATCTCACCGAAACCCTAAAAATACAAAGAGGCGGCACAAGAATTTTTCCAGAGCTAGCACGAATTTTCTAAGGTGTTTTGAAGGTCAAGGATCGTGGGAAAAATATTGGAAAGATTGTTTAAGGCTTGGTTCGATCGTGGGAATTTATTTGGTTCGAAAAACAAATTCGTGTGTCAATAATTCGAAAAATCACCAAGGATCATCAAGGGTATTTTTGTATCTCATTTTTCATCATATTAATTCGTTCTATGCTTAAGAAAAATTATCATGCATGTTATTTTGGTCGAAATAATTAAAACATGTTCGAAACCCTAATTTTTAGCTAGTTATGTAATCGGCATTTATAATATTTGTAAAATTGATTTTATATTTTTCTAAGGTTGTTTATATCATATATGACTCAGAAAAATTGTTGGATAATTTTTATAGAGGCTCGAATAATTGATTTGGATTTAATTGTGTTTGCCTATGGCGAATGAAAGGAAAAAGGAAAGAAATAAAATTAGAGTTAGGGTTTTAATAATTTTTCCAGGTTCTTTTAATGCTAATGATTGTATAAAAATTGTGTTTGTGGTTGGAAAAAAATCAAATTAGGGTTTTGTGGATTTATTGATTAGCCGATTTGGATTTTAATATATGAGGGGGTGATTTGTAATTTCTGAAACTATGAGGCCTATTTTAAACATGTTATTATACTTATTATATTCTGTATAAAATAAGTTGGGGGGTATAAAATGTCATATTGATATTATTTTGGATTAAAATGGTTAATTACATATAATAAGTAATTAGAAATTAATTAATTAAAATAGAGGGACTGAAATTGTAAATTCTGAAAAGTGGAAGGTTTGGTTAGTATTTAATGTATAAAGTATGAATTTGTCATATTTGAATCTATAAGGACTTGTTTTGTAATTATGGATAATTAAAGATATTGTTTAAATAATTAATAAACAAAAAGGGCTAAATATGTAAATTGTATAAATTAAGGGTTTGACTTGTAAATACAGAAAATGGAAGGTATAATCTGAATAAAATGTGAAACTTTGATATTTACACTTTTAACCTTGAAAATTGTTGATTTTGTATATTAAACCCTAAAATATGGAAAGTTGTCATATTTAACCCTAAACTTGTAAGGTTGGCATATTAAGTCCCTAAGCTATTCAAAATACTTAATAGAATCTCAAATGATGAATATTACTAATTTTGGAAACTTACTAAAAATGGAAAGTTACTAAAAATGGAAAGTTACTAAAAATGGAAAGTTACTAAAAATAGAAAGTTACTAAAAATGGAAAGTTACTAAAAATGGAAAGTTACTAAAAATGGAAAGTTACTAAAAATGGAAAGTTACTAAAAATAGAAAGTTACTAAAAATGGAAAGTTACTAAAAATGGAAAGTATAACTTAAATGAATGGTTTGTAATTCGAATTCATCATTTCTTTAGGTTCGGTCAAGAGGGAGTGATTTTGATTTCCTGTGGTGTTTTCTTTGATTATTGCTTTGCTTCGGAATAAGGTACAGATATTCTTAAATTATCGTTAAGGTTTCTCATGACATATTCCTCTCTATCTTTGATTACTTATGTGATTTGCTACATTTGCTCTGAGCCTTTTATTTTGGTTCTCTTATATGATCTGTCATTATGTTCTATTTGAACCCTGCTATGCTACCTTTGATATTTGAACCTTTGACATTGAACCTTTGCTATGATCCCTTTACATTGATACTTTGATATGACTTTGCTTGGAACCCTTCAGTTTGAGAATTCGAGCCACTATTGGTTTCCTAAGCCTGAAGGTATAACATGGCAGTGTCATTGATGCACCTTTGCATGACTCTTGTTGTGAGTAGTGTTTTCTCACGCCGTCCCCCCATTTGATTTATATGCGCATTATGAAGATTATTATTTGTTTAAGGGGCGTATGGATGCATCCTAGATTTGTTTTGTATTCGATGGATTATGACATTATGATATATGTATATTTGGTGACTGATGTTTGGGTGCATTCCACGTCTTTCACAATTTGGAGCTCGCGACTCCATGGTTACTATGATATGATTTGTTTGGGCTTGGTAATTGGACTTGATTTGACTTTCTGATTCATCTTACCTTACACTATGAATTGACTTCTGATTTGTCTTACCTTATATTTGTATTCCTTTGATCATGTCTTGTGATACCCTTTGCACCTTATATCGTATCCTTTGATTTTCTGTTATCTTTTGCGTTCGATTATATATATCTGTTCACTGGGCTTTGTAAGCTCAGCCGCACTTTCTTTTCCTGCGGCAGGTATCTAAGCTAGGAGCTGGGGTTGCTTTCGGGATATGAGTGCTGAGTGTGGACTTACCCTAGAGATCTTAGTTTTGATATATGATTTGTTACTTTTCGAGACATTCGTTATTTCGGTTATTTCGTTTGGATATGTCTGTCCTTTAAGAACTTATGTACCTTAAGTCATGTTGACTTATTTTCCTTTGGTTATTTATTTAAGACTTCCGTTGTTTATGCTTGTGTTATGATTATGTATGCCTTTGATGTCACACCATATTTGTAATACTTCTACCCTTTTGGGTTGGGGCGTTACAGTACGCTTGAGTGCATACTCACACAGCAAGAGGTTCCATTAGGCTATAAACATTTTGATACAAGACCTACATTTGTTTATGATTTTGTTGCTTTGGTCACAGAATTGCTTTGGATTTTGTTGTTTCTGGTGTAGAATTGCTTGATATATACTAATGAGTTTAAATATATACAATTTTTTTGGAGTCATTTAACCCCCCCCTTATTTTTTTTTTAAAATCATGAATTAAGTATGTTTATTGCATTTAAAACGTTTCTTTAGTGTTTAGTATACTGGGAACACTTGGAAGGAATACACATGACCTAGGCTCGATTTGGAGAAGAAATAAAAGAAAAAAGATAAGTTTTAGCTTCGTGACCACCTTTTTGACGCCTTCAGTGAATGTGCCCTAAAAGTGCTAAAATAAATAAAATTCTGACGACTCAAATTTACCCGAAGGCCTACGACGTCAGAACCATCAAGTGACGCCGTCAGGATGATTTTTGACGACGTCAGAATGAGGCGGTGGAGATACTACACTACAACGGTTAGGTATTCTGCCTAAAAAGGTTCTAAAACTTTGGGTTGCAACCCGCCACATTAGTACAAGACGTATTCTTGAGCAATGTAGTTTTTAAACATTACTTTTTTTTAGTTGCTACTATCACTACTTTAGCTCCTTGATTCTCCCTAGTCTGGCTTGGATCGGTAGGGTTAATTTAGACAATAGACTGGTTAGCCTTAGCTTGATGCGTGAGGTAAGGTCCATTAATGTTATAAGATTTTACATTGTATTTGTAATATAATAAAGAAAAAACAAAATCATTTACCAAAGTGATTCAATAGTATTGAAGGAGGCGGTGGTATGAGGCGGTGGTATGAATTAATAGAATGATCCAGGCAATGAATTTTTAGGTGATAACATATTGTGTGTCTTCTTTTGGCCTTTTCTGGAATTTGCAAGAGCGGTAATTATGGCGGTGGGTAGGCGGTGGACTATCATATTGAATGGACATATCTTTTCAACAAAACATAAGAATAGACTAAGGAAAAAGGCCAAGTTATAGGGCCTGAATAAACCCAAGGAGATGTGGTTAGCCTACCACATGCTCCTTAGTATAGAGTATAATAAGCTTGTTTGGCTAAGAGTTTTATGCTTTGCATTTCTTTTCACGCTTTATTCTAATGTTTCATGAAAGAGGACTTTTTTTCTCTCAACCTATAAATCAACTCTCTAGAGAAGTATAAGTTTTCATGTCTCCACTCTGAGTTCTCTACTCTCTACTCCGACGTCGCTATTTTAGTTGTATGTGTCTTAGACCTCCCACATCTCATATTGCTGAACCCCTTGCGAGCGCCGCTTGCGAAATACACACGCTCGTACTCTGCCCCCAACACACCATATCACTCGAAACCTCACCCCCGGCTCACACTGCAGCACGCTCTACTTACCGCCCTGAAAATCCAAATGATTCCTACCTGATAAAGAATGTAACCCGACCTTTAATTCTGTTGCTTGTCCCGGCTTCCACAGTACCACTTTTTCCTCCACTTAAACACTCAATGTTAAAGGTTGTAATCCATCATTATTGTGTGTTTTATTTTTTGTGTCTGACATTTCTGTCCAATCATTATCACCCACAAAACCATTAATTTTTTTTAGCTTTAAACCACAATTCAAAACCTATCTATTCACTTCATCGTCTCCATTTAATTTTTAGGTTGTTTTCCTGGGCCATTAATATTTGTTGATGGTGGTGTTTGGTTGAATAACACACTGAACATCTCTTTCTCTCATCGATTCTACTTAAAGAAGATCCAATACATGAATTTTGGTAACTTTGTTTTTCGAATATCGATTTGCAGTTTTTTTGTTATCATATGCGTTTTTAGTTTTTGGATTCAAAACTGTTGACTTTAAAGTTGTAAAATTGGCAGTATCCCAAATTATATCTCTAAGAATAAAGAGATGGCTTTATTGTTTTTTATAAACATTCAATATACACAGCAAGAAACTTCTCTCTTAAAAGTTAAAGTGGTGCCCATGTTTTTGCAGATTATGTGTGATATGTTTGAGTTTATTTTTCTGGCTTGATTTGAAACAATTTTGTGCATGGGAGTATTGTCTTGGTTTTACACATGGATTAAAATATGATTTTGGTACACAAGGAACTAAAAAAATCTTGCTTTACAACTATATATAAACATGCATGCTAAGTGGAAGTTTGGCGAAATTGAGTTTCAGTTATGCATTCTGCTTAGCCGTATGTATTTGAGTGTGATAGTCGCGTCGTATAATAAACCCGTCTGCTTACCAGTGTGCAGCCGATATTTTCTTTCGTATGCAAACATAACCAATTGGCAAATTTGTATTTTTTAGTAAAGATTTTGAATTTAGGTGTTTTAAGTTGCTTATTGAAATTGTTTTTTTATAAATATTGTGTTTTAGTGCTACAAATAACCAGGTTTCTTCCATTATATAATTAAGTTTGCACCCAAGAACATATATTGCTTAAATATGAGATTGTTCTTCCAAGTTACTATGTCATTAGCATATTGGTTTTGTTGTATTAAAGTTGGTTTTGTCTTGTTGTTTTCAAGTTTTAGGGGATGAAGATGAAGATAAAAATGAAGATGAGAGATGATGCATATGACATGTATATAAGAATTACTCCTTTTTTGGTATTTTTGGTGAGATTATGTATATGAGTTTAGTTAAAAAATTAAATCTTTATGTTAATTAAGCCTAATTCCATTTTTGAGGATCATCATGTTTTTAGGGTTAATCATACACAATCGTTTTCATTGCAAATTTGGTGTTTATGAACAAGAAGATCAAGAAATAGTTGATAAAAAACCCACGGTTAATTACTTTTGACCTGTTATTTTTGGAGTCTTCAAATCTGTTTGCGGGTGATGTGTTATACATGAATGTTACCAGGACGTTAGATTTGGTTGCTGCCATGGATAACCTTGTGACGTTACAGTTAATATAAATATGTCCCTACTTTTTAGGTTCCCATTTTCATACGTTGTGGGGAAATAAATTGGGCATTTGTGGTTTCAGTAATAAAGTATTCTGAAGAACTCATATTCCCAGAGTTTGTCATGGTCTATGGATCACACCGCATTACCATAGCGGTGTGCCCGCAAACGTTTCTTGGTCATGAAGATCAGCTGATTAAAAAGTACGGTTCCGAAGGTATTGTCTTCAGAACGTAATTCTATAAAAAAATGTATTTCTGACATAGTCAACATGCTGTTTTCTCTTTAGGATTCTGTTGTTGTTATATGTATGCTTATTTCGGTAGTGTCATCTTTGTTGGTTGTATTGTTGGCTCGTGGAGGATGTTTTTTTCTTCTTTTTTTTGCTGCAGACTGAGTAACCACACATCAATGGGTCGATTCTGAATTTTGGTGTGTTTCGGTGTGTGTGTTCTTTTCGGGTTTGGGTCGTGTTTCAAGCTTGTTCCTGTGATCTTCTGGGTCGTTATAACGTGTGGTAGAGGGTGGCAGCCTCGTTTGTGAGTTCCTGTCTGTGACCCCTTTTACTTTTTGCTTTGTGAGTTTTTGTCGTGTACATCTTAGTTAATGCGTTATATTATGGTTTTGAGTATCGATGATCATCTCTCTTTCCTAGTATTATGTGGGTGTGAGTTATGAAATCGTGTTGTGACGAGGGGTATCTTTATACTATTGCGCGTCCCACATTGACGGTTTGTCCTAATAGAGTTGTAAAAAGATGATTGGGTTTATGGAGAGAAATTAAGAAATCGTGTTGTGAAAGAGGGTGATGCATCAAGCCTTTTGGTGACAAGTAATTCCAGCGTTCCTGTTGCCAGTGACGATGGAAGTTCCCAAGCAAACCTGACGCGTTGTGCTAATGTGGGTAATTGTTGAGTCTGTGATGTTAACTATGATGTTAAGATATAGATTTTTTACTCAGTCTGTTGTTTTTCCCTTTTTCTAAATGCTGGCAGTATCCGGTGTTTCAGATTAACTGTTATTTGGTGCGTTCTTACATGTTTTACCAAAATGGGTTGTAAACTTTTAATGCCAAAACCGAATCCAAAACTGATAACCCGTTAGCGTAACCCGCTGTAATAACCCAGCACTAAAATCCTGTGGTTACGCCGGTTTATTGGGGGGTGTTGGGGAAGGGAAGTGTGGGTGATCTGTTTGGGAGGAGGTAGGTTGTTGAGTTTAGATCTTTGGAAGGGAGTTCGGGGATTGAAGCCTTTGTGTTGTGGATGGTTGCTGGTGGTTGTTTTTTTGTTTTTTTGGGTTTTGTATGTGTTATGGATTGGATGTTGTATTGGTTGAAAGAATTGATAGAGTTTATTGTTGTGTTATTGTTTTTCTCTTGTGCTGGTGTTTGAAAGGATTTTTGATTCGGAATTATTTGTAGCTTCTGAGTGATTGGTGATTTGTTATGTAGATGCTTTGTGAAGGTATGTTTGTTGTTTGTAGACTTTTATTTTTATTGCAAAAGAGTCTTTATGCGAAAAAATACATATTCTTTTGTTTTGTTTGTGGTATGATTCCTTGATTATGAAGTTAAGATAGCAGGTTATGAGTTTGGGCTTGCGTATTGTACTGTTTATATATATTTTTTTTTTTCATGCCCCTTATAGTAGAAAAAAAAAAAGATAAACTAAATATTCAAATCCTTTAAATAATTTATAGTACATAAATAACATAATAATATTGAAATCCTAGTTAGTTAAACATTTCTAACTGACAAAATCTTTCCTTCTAACAAATTATAGACTAACTTCCTAGACCCGTGCTAGGACAAGCTTCCACCAGATACCCAATTTCCACTCCTCTATCACTAAATTAGTTGGACATGTAATTGTGGTAATTTTATCATTTTGACAAGTGTAATCCATCATTATTATGTGTTTTATTTTTTAGTTGACATTTGTCCATCATTATCACCTTAAAATCATCAATTTTTTTTTGCTAAACCCACAAATTCCAAAACCATTATTTCATTCATCGTCTCTATTTAATTTTTAGGTTGTTTTTTTGGTCAATTATTATATGTTGATGGTGGTGTTTGGTTGAATAACACACTCAACATCTCTTTCTCTCATTGATTCTACTTAAACAGATCCAATACATGAATTTTGGTAACTCTGTTTTAAATTTTGTTTTTTGAATATCGATTTACGATTTTTTTTGTTATCATATGCGTTTTCAGTTTTTGGATTCAAATTTGACACTTTAAAGTTGCAATTTGCATGTACTAACATATATCTTTAAGGAATAAAGAAGATGGCTTCTATAGTTTTTATAACATTCACATATATACGGTAAGAACATCTTCTCTTAAAAGTTAAAGTGGTGCCTATGTTTTTGCAGATTATGTGTGATATGTTTGAGGTTTTTTTGGCTGATTTGAAACAATTTTGGATGGTGTGTATTGTTTTGGGTTACACATGGATTAAAACTATTGATTTTTGGTACACACAGAACTAAAAAATCTGCTTACAACTATATATGAACATGCATGTTAAGTGGAAGTTTGGCGAAATTGAGTTTCAGTTGTGCATTCTGCTTATCCGTATGTATTTGAGTGTGATAGTCACCTCGTATAATAAACCTGTCTTCTAACCAATATGCAACCGATAGTTTCTTTCGTATGCAAACACAACCAATTGGCCAATTTTTATTTTTTACTAAAGATTTTGAATTTAGATGTTTTAAGTTGCTTATTGAAACTGTTTTTTATAACTATTGTGTTTTAGTGCTACAAATAACTAGTTTCTTCCACTATATGATTAAGTTTGCACCCAAGAACATATATTGCTTAAATATGAGATTGTTCTTCCAAGTTAGTATGTCATTAGTATATTGGTTTTGTTGTATTAAAGTTGGTTTTGTTTTGTTGTTTTCGAGTTTTAGGGGATGAAGATGAAGACGAAGATGAAGATGAGAGATGATGCATATGATCAGGTATATAAGAATTACTTTTTTTTTGGTTATTTTTTTTAGTGAGATATTGTATAAGGGTTTGGTTAAACATGAAGCTTTATGTTAATAAAGCCTAATTCCATTTTTGAGGATCATTATGTTTTTAGGGTTAATCATACACAATTGGTTTTCATTACAGATTTGGTGTTTACGAACAAGAAGATCAAGAAATAGTTGATAAAAAACCCACAGTTAATTACTTTTAACTTGTTACTTTTGGCGTTCAAACCGGTTTGCGGATGTGATGTGTACAACTAGATGTTATCGGGTTTAGATAGGCTCCCCTGCCATGGATACACATGCTGAAGTTACAGGTAAAAATATGTCCCTCACTTTTTGGTTCCCAATTTCATACATTTGTGGGAAAAAAATTTGGGCAATTTGTTGTTTCGGATAGTGAAAGATCTAAAAACTTATCTTCCCGGAGTTTATCAATGGTCTATGATCACACTCCGCCTACCATAGCGGTGCCGCATACGTTTTCAAGTCATGAAGATCAGCAGATTAAAAGTACGGCCGAAGGTAATGTTTTCGAGAACGTAATTCTGTAAATGTATTTCTGCATAGTCAATAAGCTGTTTTCTTTAGGATTCAGTGTTGTTATCTGTTTGCATATTAGGTAGTGTCTCATCTTATGGTGTTTGTTGCTGATGTTTCCTTTTTTTACGCATAGGCACTAAGCACCCACATCAGGAGGACGATCAGATTTATGACATGAGTTAAGAAACCGTGTTACGACAGAGGGGTCTTCTGCAATTGCACGTGCACATGACGTTTGTCCTAATAGAGTAGTAAAAAGACGATTGGGTTTATGGTGGGAAATTAAGAAATCCATTGTGAAAGAGGGTGATGCATCAAGCCTTTTAGTGACAAGTAGTTCAATCGTTCTTGTTGCCAGTGACAATGGAAGTTCCCAAGGAGACCAGGCGCGCTTTGCTAATGCGAGTAATTGTTGAGTCTGTCATGTTAACTATGATGTTAAGATATAGATTTTTTACTTAGTCTGTTGTTTTTCCATTTTTCTAAATGTTGGCAGTTACTGGTGTGCCTTACCTTATCTGCTTGGGAGTTATACCATGTTTTACCAAAATAAGGTATATTTGATTCTGGTCCTATACTTCATTTGGATTTTTTTTCCTTTTTAAAAAAAAATTATGATTTCATTTCACTCTTTCATCGCTTATAGTATCTGAGACCTGTGAAACGACTTCTTATAACGCCAATTATCAAAGTCGTGCATCGCTTGACAGTTTGCTACTTGAGAATGTACATGGGAACTTTCCCAGCAGGAATGTGAGCAGTTGCGTAGTACGTTGTACATGTGCTCCTAGTAGCAGCATCGGCCATGCACATAGAGGAAAGTGACGAGCACAAGTGCAGTACCCAATACTCACAAGTAACGTCCTTCTGCTACCTGAACTTAATTGTATTCTTATATTCTTTGCCGTTTTCACACAATCTTTCACCTTAAGAAAAATTAGGTTCAATCATAACCAAGGGATTTGACTTGGTCACATAGTAGCTTTAAAGGTTGTGCACATATATGATTCAACTGCTATTGAAATTCCCAGCTTAGTTTTCAACGTCGAATAGCCAATACATTTAACATGAAACACTTATTAAGTATGATCGCCAGAATATAGTCATACCCCTAGACAAACCTTGCATAACAGTGCTAGTTAAAACTAATAGTTAAAAAACATGTTCTTCTATTATACAATACCAAACATGTGCATACAACACACGTTACACCGGCCATCTTAGAAAAATTTTAAACAAACTACTTTCAACAACATTAAAGACACACTTAACTTAAGCACACATGTGCAACAACATATTTATTAGAAACAAATTGGACATCCTGAAAAGCATACACAGCATCTCGTAATCCCTACAGCAAAACTTCCAACAATCCTAGACTTCTAATCAAGCCTCAACCTCACAATGAAATTGTTCTTTTTGTGCACCTTAGTTTGAATCTCTCTAGCCATCAAAAGCAAATGAGAAGCCTTTTCCATATCATCAAGCTGCATGCTCCTCATTATTTCAATACTTTTAAGAACCTCATCAGATCTACCATACATTTAAAGCTCACTAATATATCCATCTCTCATTCTTACAGCCTCTCTTAGTTCACTAGACAACCTACGATAATCTTGCATTTTTGTGAATCTTCAACAACTTCCTTCGAGACAACACTAACAACTGATTCCTAATGTCATTTGAATTAGCAGCACATGACGACTCTTTAAGCAATGGTGTATGTAGGTTAGCCATGTTCTTAATAAAGACACCTGAAGTAAAAGAAGGTGTTTCTTAAAAAAGACACCTGAAGTAAAAGAAGGTGTTGTGATCCAGAATGAATATTACATCCCCTTATATACACAATTCAAATACATGTTCTGCATAAAAAGCTACAGACTATGAATTTTGATAGCTACAAGTGGCATTCTGCTTTGCCATAACCCATCCAAAACAATGTGCCATCCATGTTACCTCACCTGACTCTCTGAAAGAAAAAAAATATGAACAAAAACAATAACAAACTTTGTTAAAAACAAGAAAGTCATACTAGTAACAAAAATATATACATATATATATGAAAATAAATAAATGTTGACTTATAGTCTCTTTTTCTTTCTTTTAAAGATCACATGGGATGTCTCAGATCTGTCAGTGATATCAGCCATTTTGGAGATCCCAGCCGAAGCCAGAAAATACAAAGCAATGTCGAGATTGAAAACCTCAAGTAAGTATCTCCCAATGAAAATTGGTTCAAAACAAATAAACTAAAAAAGTATGGTATTATGACCGATTCTTCAGGTATCTTTTATCAATACTCTCAGTTCACACAGATAAAAAACTTTTTACTAATGAAGTTAATATTTTAATAAAAGTTTTTAGGAGGTTAAACAGTTCACAAACATGAGCCTAATATCTGTCAAAATTCAACAACAAACATGAACCCTATTCTGTAGATAACATTATATGATATTGAGAAAATGATTAGCTTTACTGCAAGAGAAACAATACGGCAAGAGCTAATAGTGGGCGTGTTTTAACTACGAGTTATGAGCCCTATGCTATGAAAAATGATTATCTGATATTCAGAAAATGATTAGCTTTACTGTAATAGAAATACTACGTCAAGAGCTAATAGTGGGCGTGTTTTAACTACGAGTTTCTGTCAGGGATTATGACATATTGAATAATCCGTCTTTTTTAGTAAGAAAACATTCTTTGTGTTATGGATAAATATGGAATGGATGTCCATATCTTTTAATATTGGCATATCTTTTAATATTGGTAGTTATCTTATTAGAATTGTATCTTGTAGAATACTTCATCTTGTATCTATATATACATACCTCCATTGTGAGATGAATAATACAATTTTCTATTCTCTTTAAAAAACGTATGAACCTCAAGTTCTACTACGATAAATAAAATCAAGATAACGTAACCTTGTGTTATGTTAAGAAAAATGATAAGAACCTCATGTTCTATTATTTATTTTTTTGGGTAAAGGGTTACCCCGGAAAAGTACTCATGTTCTATTATGATTCTCTCAAAATAAGTAAAATATCATAACCTCAAGTTATGATAATAATATTCTGTTATGATTCCCTCAAGAATTAGACAACATAACCTCAGATTATGTTAAAGAAAGAAACAGAATAGTTAGAACCTTAAGTTCTAACATGATTCGATCAACAGAATCAATAACTGAATAAGAATTATCCCTTCTTCTCATTCTCTCTAAAAAATAGTAACAATGAATACGAATAGTATTGGACTCGAGCTAGATGACTTAGTCATGAATAATTTGGAGTTTACACCCTTAGAATATTCCTGGTTCGTGGAATTAAACTCATCTTAAGCATAACTGCTTGGATATTTTTTGGTAAATCATTGTTACCTGACACAAGTTATACGTAATTTATTGAGTATCGAATGTTACTATGTTTTGTGCATTTTAGTCCTTTCACAGGTATTGGGAACTGGCATGTTATGTTATACTCGGATTTTATTTTACTACTAGTAATATGTATGGTAAATTGATGTGATTAATTAAAATATGAGACGATGACTAACGGTCATGAAAACTAGGCTCATATTATTATTAAACCAAACTGTATGTTTTTGCTCAAAGTTGCTAATTTTTCTATATATATTGTGCATGTAATGGGAGTATGGGACCATCTTTATTGATAGCGTACATCTTATCTTTTGCGCAATACATCATGATTGATTTGCATAATTTAATGAAGGTAATCTAAAATTGAGAATAATTTTATATGCACGTGATCTTAATTAACTATGTATGATTGGAATATATGTCGAGCACTAAATTTGGTTTCGTTGTCATATTGGTTTTAGTTTAATGATAGACATTTTTTGTTTGTTTAGATAGAAACAAATAGTGTATGATATTTGGGGCATGAATACTTTGATTAGCGACTTATTCGTACATGAGATATTTCTTACAAGAGAATGGTTTTGTTCAATTGATTGATTTTGCAGTTTTTTTTTATATTTTTTTTATATTTTTTTTATAATTGCTATATGAGTGTGTAAGTGTGGATTTTCACAAACAAGATATTTTATGATGAAATTGAAATTTAATAATGATATTGATAAAAGATTTGAGTTTATAGTTAGCTATAAATAAGTAAAATAACACGCATGTAAGAAAATTTGAAACAAATGTAGTTGATTCTCTATACAAGTATGAAGGTTTTGATTATGAATGTGGTTGGTTTAATTATCCCAATGCGTATTTTATGAATATGGTAGACGATCGTTAATTGAAATGCAAAGTAAATTAGCTATCAAAAC
>BQNB010039367.1:34185-48109 GCA_026074375.1 Tanacetum coccineum | reverse complement strand
GCACATCGGTAGAGGTGTTGTTATAAAAGTGTTGGTTGATACGGGTGAGGTCCCGAGTTCGAGTCTTGCTCACTCGGGGTCTTCCCTAATCCCAACGCTTTTATTCCTCATTTTTTTACAACTTTTTGAAAAGACTAAAAATATGCAACTTTAAAAAAGACAAAAAAAATTTAACTCAGAAATAAGCATGAAAATAAGCTATATAAGCACATAGTTAGCTTATTTTACACTAAGTCTCAAATTAGCCAACTGTTTGGCTTTTAAAAGAAAAATAAGCTAGTGATTCTGGCAAATAAGCTAAGGCAGGCAAGAGGACTTGTCTAAAAAGCACTTAGACACAAAAATAAGCACCTAAATAAGCTAAATAGGCAGAAAAGCTAAGATGCTAAAACACTTATAAATTTTTAACTAAAACTGCAACTAAGCTAAAATAAGCCCTACTTTAAACAAAATAAGCTAAATTAAGCTTAAACTAACCTAATAAGCACACTTAAACCTAAATCAAGCAAATTCAATAAGCTAAACAGCTTAAATAAGCAAATAAGCAAAATGGGTCAAAACTGCATACACATCAGCTGAATGAGCTACTTTTGGCTTAATTATAAGCAACCTAGGGTGGTTCCTAAGGTTTGAGCTTCCTAGGTCTTACAAAAGAGCTTATAGGCTTTCTAGAGAAACCAAAAGCTTAAACTGAATCCAATAAATAAGCCAGAAAAAGTAGCTTGAACTTAGCTACTTAGCACCAGGGGAATTTAACAAGGAAAAATAGCTAAAAGCCAGCTTAGAAATAAGCTGGTAAATAAGCTGAAAAGTTAAAAAAGAAGCTAAAAAAATGGACACAAGCTCCTAATGAGCTTGTGTACAAAAATTAAGAAGCTAAAAACAATTTTTAACTGCTGATAATTGGGATTGAAAAAGATGATTTTGAACAAAAGTTAACTTGACAAGGCATTACAAGGGCAATAAGCAGGCTCAATTTTAACTGTCAAAATGAGCTCAAAATAGCAATTTAAGCTGTAATAGATTAAATAAGCCCACCAATGAGCTTATTCTCAAAAGCTCAGCAGCTAAAATTAATTTCAACTATCCTAATTTTGTAAATGGAAAATGGACTTTATATATAAAAAAAATGGCTTGATAGGTTTTGACTTAAAGCAAGAGTGAACCAAAGGAAGGTTTTCCTACTGCATTTAGATATCCTAAGCAACCTTGAAACACTACTCAATTTGCAATTTCAACAGCTTAATCAAATAAGCACTTAAAGTCTGAATTTTAACCTCAGATTTGAGCCCTTAGCAAAAAAACTTTAAAAACAAACCTAGAACCCTATAAACTTGCAAAAACAGCTTATTATGTCTTAAAAAAACTTGCTAAAGTTGGTCAAATGACCCAAACTGTTTTTAAGCAGTTTTGACCCATTTAATTCTTTGACCTAAACACCCCTTTAATTTTTCTAAAAGCTTTTTAAAACTGATTAGACAAAATTTTAAGAAAAGGTTTTGAAAAATAGATGATTAGCAGTGTATATTAAGCAGCAAGAAGTGAAAAAGTTCCAGTGATAATCACTTAAGTAAGTTAAAAAGTAATAAGCAGTTTATAGGCAAAACAAGCAGTCTATAAGCATAACTCAAACAATGAACAAAGTAAGCAAACACAAAGCACATACTAGCATGAAAAACTTAAATAAGCATCAATTATCAAGAAAAAGCAGGTAATAAGCAGCAAATAAGCTAATGCTACAGTAAAAAGTAAGATAAAATGAAAATGGAGACTTACCAAAAGCCTTTGCTCTAAACAAGGCTAAGAGGACTCAAAGGAGCTTATCTACAAAGCTCCAGCTTGTATAAAACAACCTGTAAGGTTCCATGAAGTCCTATCCCAAATTGGCTTTATCATCCATATAAATAAGCGAGGTGTTTTTGTGTGAATTCTTTTTGGGGAATTCCTTAACAGATTATATTTTAAATTACTTTAATGGTTTAAATAGATTCAAACACTTATGAAAATCCTAAGTGAGCTTTTAAAACATGACAAACCTTAATACTTAAAATTCAAAATAAAGAAAACTATCAAGCTTAACTTTCATTCATAATACAAAACAATTAAAATTATCAAGTTGAAAAATAATAAACTAGGTTAAACTAAAGCTTAACTTAACTCTCTCTACCCAATGGCTTACAAATGAGTTACTTAAATCTAAAAAACGATTAGTCTTGGCTTTTTGGGTCTTTTGTCTTCTTCTTGCTTGTGTTTCATTAAGAGGAAAACCACATTGTGTTTTTTTGTTTGTGTGAGATGAAACAGAAGAGAAATCCTAGCCATTCCAATTGCCTTTGTGCCTAAGGTGAGAGATATGAACCTTGATTTTTGTGTCAATGAGGTTTCTTGGGGATTGCCATGAATGTGGCAATCACCATGTAGGGGTTTGTGACTTTTGGTTTGGTACTTGTAGTAGATGTGATTGGGGTAAGAAACAGATATAGAAATTTAGGCGGAAATGGGGTTTTTTGGTTTATGTCTGTTTGGGAAGATGTAATGTATAGTGACAGGGGTGAGGTTTAGACGTTTGGCAAGAGTGGGCCCTCCACTTATACATGTTAATTGCAAATCCAGTCCTTGTGGTGGTTAGCAGTTTGGGGATTTGTCAAGAATCACCCCTGAGAGTTATAAGGGTAGTTGCAAAACAAGTCCTTGTGTGGTATAGGTTTGGGGTGTTGGCAACATTGGCCCCTCAACATCTATGTATCGAGTGCAAAATCAATCCTTGTGGTGTATGAGTTTAAGGTATTGGCAGAATCGGCCCTTGTGTTTTATTTTGGGCTTTTCTAAGTCTTCATGTGTATACTAATGGGCTTATCCGGCCCATTAGATGGGTTCGGGTGGGCCCATTAAGTATTCTTCGATTTTTTTTGGCTTCAGCTTTGACTTTGACTTTTTTGGAGTTGACTTTGACTTTGACTTGGTTGACTTTTGGCTTCGATTTGACTTTGTCTTTTCACGCTTTCCATTCCGTGCCTGGTTTTGTCGTTTTTGGCTTTGTTTTTTGTCCTTTTGTCAGATATCTGTTTCCTGCACAAAATAAGTGAAAACTTACAAATACAATGTATTTTTGGTAAGTTTTGAGTCATTTAAGTCCGGTTTTAATGGTGAAAGGTATGTGTAATTAAACGCATACCAAACTCTAACATCAATCCCTCTATCCCTAAGAGCATCTGCGTAAGCAATACACTCGTCAATCTCCGCCTGAATCTCTGGATCAATATCCTGCTCTAAGTGAGGCTCATCACTAACCCTGATAATAGCATCATCCCTCAAACTAATCTCTCTAGGATCAACCTCTACATCTGTCAGATAACCAGAATCCTTAACTCTCTTAGGCGATGATATCAAATCAACACGGACAGGAGATAAAGCTCCAGATACAGGTGATAATGTAGGTATAGATGTTATAGGGGACCTACGTCTCTTGCGAAATGGCCCCGCAACGTAACTCTGGTCATCAGGGTGAAGAATGATTTGACAATGAGTGTCTCAAAGAAGAATCAGATGAAGCATCCGAATAAAAATCTGATGAATGCCTCTATGACCGAATCCTAGAAGAAGAATGATCTGCATAATGTCTCACAGCAAGACGATGAGTGGGTAACGGTCCAACCCTCTTCCTCGCAGTCATCATGTGTACTGGCCCATTAAGATGGTAGCGGTACGGTTGACCATGAGAAATAGGCTGTCCAGGTGATAGAATCATAACCCGACGACGAGGTATGATAGGTGATCTCTAGGTAGAAGCGGTAATCTCAATGAAAGGCGTACCATGGGTAGGTGATGGTGGTGTATCTGGTGTATCACTGTCTGTGGTGTCATCATCCGATGATAAAAATGGTGATATAGCTGGTAATGGTGATATATGGTCTGATGATGGATCCTCAGATGGATCAGACTCTAAATCAGATGCAGGTGAGTAATCAGGAGAAGTTGGTGTATAGTCTGAGGATGGTGGTATAGTAGGTGCTATGATAGGTGTCTCTATGGGTATCACTGGTGTGTCAGTCTGAGTAGCGGGTTGAGTAATCACTGGTTGCGGTGTCGCGGAATATATGAGGGATAGTACCGAACAAGAGCCCCATTGTCGTTATTTTTTACTTTGCATTCGTAACCATGTGACTTAGCATTCGTCAAAAACAAGACTTGCAAGATTCGCCTCTACAACACTTTTTGCTTCGACAAAAAGGGGGAGAAGATATGTAAACTCATCTACTAAATACTTATTTAGTAACTTTTAAATAAGCATGAGTTTATATTTTGTCATCATCAAAAAGGGGGAGATTGTTAATACAAATATTCGCGCAAAAACGATATTTATATTTAATGATCTTCATGTTTTGATAATAACAAATATAATGTCATACTACGTAAAAGTTTACGTAAACAAGTTATTTAGTCGAAAGTTTACTTGACGCCGACAAATCACTTAAGGTATGAATATGGCATTATTAAACATAGTTAATGATCAAAGAAAAATATTATCATTTGCATAAATCTTTTCTAATCAAATGATTTAAGCTAACACATGATTAATTATAAGCTAGTTATATTAATCATGTAAGACAAAATAAGATTAACCATAAGTGGAAACAATCTTTCCAAATCTAGAAAATCTTTCCTTATTGGTGATAAGAAATATTTTCTTCTAGAAGAATCCATTAAACTAGTTTTAATAAGTACAAAACAATATTTTGTATAGATTTGAGGTTAATCACAAAATGACAAATTTTGTCCCAGCTCCACCTACGGATCCACCAAAAACACAATACAGATCCAGGAGATGGGGGATTCGTGGGTCGCACGTTTGGTTCCCCTGGGACAGATTTAAATTTCAAAAGGTTGCCTATAAATACCAACCTCATTCTTTCATTTTATACAACTCTTGAAAAATATTTTTCTCGCATATATTCTATCTTTTATATATTCTTTGATCATATACTTGTTACATCATCCATTACAAGTGATCAACTCATTCCACTCTTTAGTGAAGAACACTCAAGAAGACGTCAAGCTTCAAGTAGTTTAGTTGTGTCATCACGTTTGTGATAATCATTTATCTTGTATATCTTGTGTTGTGTGTTGTGTGTATCATATGTGTAAGCGACGTGTATAGTTTTCTCCGCCTAAAGGGAGCTTGTTGACATAGTGAAGATAACTCTCAAGTTGGGTACTTGATTCTTAGAGTTACTGACTAGCACAGTTATAGTATAGTGGTTGTCAAGGCATAACTTTATACTATTGGTGATAACTAATGAAAATATGCTTAGTATATAGTACTGTAGTATATAAGTTACTATTCTGTCACTACTGTTAGATAAATTTTGTACGTTAGTAGAAAGTTACTGCAGCTAAGATGAAGTTAAGACAGCTCAGAGTTGAAACTGAAATATATGCAAGTAGTTATGCTTTTAATATTTTATTTCTAGTAGTAAAGTTATGAAGGCTAGTACATAGTTACTACAGTTATATATAATTAGTACCTTACAAGTACTAATTGTTACTATTTCTTATGTTTAATAGTACTACTGGTATAAAATTATTGTTGCATTAGATTATAACAGCTGCGAGAAGAGTTACTACTGTCAGAAGATAAAGATGAGTAACGAGATAAAGATTGTTTTGGAGAACAAGGATACTTACGAAGATAATATGAAGTTATTTTTGTAAAGATATGTATAATGTAGTTTGTTTAAGAGATTAAGATGTTTTTTTCTTTAGAAAAGATCATGATATCTTAGGAAAGTATTGTAAGCCTTGTAGGACTCCTTGGTGTATAAAAGGAGGTCCTAGGGTATAGAATTCAATGTATCAAAAATGAGTCATTGTCATAGCTTCAAGGTTGTAAACCCTAACACTGTCAAAGAGTGTTCGTATTAATATATTAGAGCTTATTGTTTTGGTTATATTTCTATGTGTTAAACATTCATTACTGTTATTCTTCTTAGTGGTATAAACTAGATTCCGCATAGTTTATATCATACACTCAAAGTTTCATTCTTAGTACCTTTGGATTTATCCAAGGATACTAAACCTTACATCAAGCTAAGGAGTTAAAGATCTATTCATTGGGATCAACAAGTGGTATCAGAGCTTGTTGTGAAGCTTTGAATAAGAAGAAACCAACATCACATACAAGATCTAATTCTCAGTGATAAGATGGAGGCAGGAACTAATTCTACAACTCTGACTGCAAAACTCCCTATCCTCAACCTAGGGGATTATGATCTCTGGTTAATAAGGATAGAACAATACTTTCTCATGACTGATTACCCCTCTGGAAGAATTAAAAATGGTAACAAAGTGCTGAAGAGAACTGTTTGAGAAACTGAACAGGAATATGAACCTACTACTGCAGAAGAAAAGCAGAGCAAGAGGAATGAGATGAAAGCTAGAGAAACTCTGTTGATGTCACTCCCAAATAGGGATCAACTGAAGTTCCATTCATATAAAAATGCAAAATTGCTTATGGAAGCCATTGAGAAAGTAAGAAGGAAACACGGAATCCAAGAAAGTTTTGTGAGAACTTCTAATCAAGAAACAAATATGAGAACTTTACAGATCAAGTTCAGAGACAATGGATTCAAACTTTTTGATATGGTTTGCAAAAACTTATCACTCAAGTATAGAGAATCAAGGGCGAAAGTTATTACACTAAGAGGACATAAACTTTAAACTATTAAGAAGTCTTCAATCTGTATGGAAGACTCAATGCTTTGATCAGGAGAACAAACAGAATAAGAGACCATCAGTTTGGTAACTTACAGAATAACTTTGAAGATATATTGAGACCAAAAATCATAGGATTCATCAAGTACAAGTCAAAATCTAACAAAATGTGGCTTTTTTGTGACCTCACAACAGCACTAACTCAATAGCACATCCCCCCCCGCACCAAATGAAGCAGATAACACTGCTTATTGATATAAGTTGCTGCACATTACTCAAAGTAATCATGCATCTAGAGTTAGTGATGATGTGATATGTGCTTTCCTAGCTAGTCAGACCAATTCTCCTCAACTTGCACAAGAGGATCTAGAACAAATTGATCCTGATGATCTAGAAGAAATAGATTTACAATGGGAGATGGCCATGCTAACAATTAGAGCTAGGAGATTCATCAAGATGACATGCAGGAAGTTGGATGTAAATGGTCAAAGAGTTAGATTTGATAGGACTAAAGTGGAGTGCTACAACTGTCATAAATATGGTCACTTTGCAAGAGAATGTAAAGCACCTAAGAATCAGGAAAACAGAGGAAGAGAGATTAATAGAAGAACTATGACAGTAGAAACTCCCACTGAAAATGCCTTGGTTGCTCGAGATGGAATTAGAAGGTATGACTAGAGCTACCAAGCTAAGGAAGAGTATCCTACAAACTTTGCATTGATGGCACATACATCTTCAGGAAGTTCTTCTAGTTTAGATTCTGAGGTAGATTCTTGTTTTAAATCATGTGTAAAAGCTTATACTAATCTCAAAGAACAATATAATAGTTTGTCTTTAGATTACAAAAAGTCTCAATTTAATTTAGTATCTTATAAAGCAAGTTTAGAATCAGTAGAAGCTAGACTAGCTCACTATAAGAAAAATGAGGCTGTGTTTGAAGAGAGCATTAATGTTTTAAATCTTGAAGTTAAACTAAGAGATAATGCTTTAGTTGAAAACAAAAAGAAATTGGAAAAAGCAAAAAAAGAGAGAGATGAGTTAAAACTAACATTATAGAAGTTTCAAAATTCATCTAAATCTTTGAATAATTTGCTGGAAAGTCAAGTTTGTGACAAGTTTAAAACTGGAGTAGGATATAATGCAGCTTCTTCTATTGCAGCTTCTCCTGCAGTAGAAAGCTTTGTGAATTCATCTGAGATCTTAGAAAATCAGGAGTATAATAAGTCCAAATCTGATAAGGGATATCATGCAGTTCCCCCACCTTATACAGGGAACTTCATTCCCTTCAAACCTGATCTAATGTTTATGGATGAAATAGTTGAAAGTGAGAATATAGATGTTATTACTATTGTTACACCTAGTAATGTTAAGAAAGTTGTCAAATCATGAGTCTGCTAATGTAAAAAATAATGGTGATGCAGTAGAACCTAAAACTGTTAGGAAGAATAGTTTTAGACCTCCAGTCATTGAGGATTGGAATTCTAATGATGAAAGTGAGGTATAATTTATACCTAATGTTGAGGATAAAACTGTTAGACCTAGCACTGAAAAGATAAAATTTGTTAAGTCTGCTAGGGAAACAGTAGAGAAAGTAGAAACATCTAAACAAAACAAACACTATCCTAGAGGGAACCAAAGAAACTAAAACAATCATATGTCCCAAAGACTAGAAAGTGACTTTAAAATGATTAATAAAGCTTGTTTTATTTGTGGTAGTTTTGAGCATATTTATTATGTGTGTGATAAAAAGGTTATAAGACCAATGTGGAACAACTTAAGAAGGGTGAATCACAAGAATTTTGCTAATAAAATGACTCACCCTCACCCTAATAGAAGATTTGTTCCACAAGCAGTATTAACTAGGTCTGGTAAAATTAATACTGCTGGTGTAAATGTTAATACTGCTGTCAGACCAGTTAATACTGTTGGCTCAAAACCAACTGTGAATCATCCAAGATCAATATCAAATACTTACAAAAAGGGATATTCACAAGTAACAAGGCCATTTAACACAAAAAGAACAATATTTTCAATAAAACAGTTAATACTGTCAGGTTAAAAGATACTACTGTTAGGTATAGAGCAGTAGTAAGTAAAAATAAGGGAAAAGGGGCTAATGTTGTTAAGGCCTCAGCATGCTGGGTTTGGAAAGCCAAAAATAGTAGTGCATCAAATACTTTCAAGAAATATTCTTATATTGATGCACGAGGCAGATCCAAGTCTATAATGGCTTGGATTTCTAAAAGAGCCTAATTCTCTTATTTTATGTGTAGGGCAACCCACAACAGAAGGAGTACAAGGAAAAATGAGTTATTGACAGTGGTTACTCAAGGCACATGACTGAAAACAAATGCTATCATACTGAGTATGAAGATTATGATGGTGGATTTGTTTCCTTTGGAGATGGTAAAGGTAGAATTTCTAGAAAAGGTAAAATCAAATCAGGAACATTGGATTTTAAAAATGTGTACTTTTGTAAGGAGCTTAAGTATAACCTGTTTAGTGTGTCACAAATATGTGACAAAAAGGAGATGTGAAGGTAAATTTCTAGAAAAGGTAAAATCAAAACAAAAAGGAACAATAGATTTGAAATCTGTGTACTTTTGTAGGATCTTAAGTATACCTTGTTTTAGTGTGTCACAAATAACAATAGTTCTTTTTTAATATTTTACTGACCACTACTAAACACAAAGTCTTGAATGTCTAGTCTTATCTTCTAAACATTAAGCTACATTGATGAAAGTCAAGTCTTGCTTGAAGTTCAAAAAGGATAACATTTACAGTATTGACCTAAAGAGTGTTGTTCCTACTACAAGGCTTAACTTGCCCTCTTTTTTTGCTAAGGGCCACAATTGATTGAATCTAATTTATATGACATAGGAGGCTTTTGGTCACAATAAACTTTAAAAATACATAGAAACATAACTTATATGATGAGGAAAACCTTGTTAGAGGTTTGCCTTTAAAAAAAAGTTTTTTTTTTTTTAAAAAATGACCACTTCTTGTGTTGCCTTTCAAAAAGGAAAGCAAACACAAAGCCTCCTATAGGGCCAAACCTCTTTGAAGCTCAACCAATACACCACCCTTACATATTGCTTCATATGGACCTATTTGGTCCTACAAATGTTAAGAGCTTAATGTAAAAGTCTTTAAACTAGTTGTCACTGATGACTTTATAGATTTTATTGGGTCTGTCTTTTTGGGCCACTAAGATGAAACTAGTGGGATATTAATACCTTCATAACTGAAATAGAAAATCAACTAGACTACAAAGTAAAAGTTATCAGAAGTGACAATGGAACTGAGTTCAAAAATAGTGTAATGAATCAGTTCTGTGAAATGAAGGGTATTAAGAGGGAATTCAGTGTTGATAACCTATACTGAGACTTCCACAGCAGCAGAATGGTGTTACCAGAGAGGAGGAATAGAACACTGAATAGTGGAAAGCTTAGGCTAGAAGAGAGCATGCAGAACTATGTTAGAGTTGACTCTAAGTTGCTAACCACCTTTATGGTCTGAAGCAGTTAATACTCATGCTATGTTCTAAATAGGGTCTTAGAGGTAAGGTTCATTAAGGCCTCATACAAGACACCTTAAGGACTTATATCGGGAAGAACACCCCCCACCCATTGATAGAACTTCATGAAACCGTTTTTGGGTGTCCCTGTTACCAAATCTTAAATACCCAAGGACATCTAGGGCAAGTTTGATGGAAAAAGCCTATGAGGGATTTTTCTTTTTTTTTTGGGTACACCTATGATAGCAAGCTAATGAGAGTATTTAACACAAGAGGAACCAGGATACTTTGAAAGACCTTAAACATTAGATTTCTTGAAAAATAATGCACACTTTAATGTGACAGAAATGGACTAGACGAGGCTTTTTGAGGTTTGATACTCTATCTTATGATAATATCTATGAACTATGTGCCAGTTGTTGCAGGAAATCAAACTAATGGTATTGCAGGAACTAGAGATAATATTGTTGCAAGTCAAGCTAAAAAGAAGACAGAACCTAAACAAGAGTACATCCTGATACCTTTATGCACAACTGATCCATTAATCTCTCAAGGTCCTAAGGATAGTGAAGAAGATTCTGGAATGAAGTCTACAAAAGCGGATGTAAGTGGAGCTTCAGATAAAGATGGGGAGGATGATCAAGCCACAAGAAGTGAGTTTGAAAGGCTAATACTTATTCAACAAGAAGAAAGCAGACTGTACAACATTCCCTAAACAGCAGCTAATAGTAATAATACTACTACTGTTAGTACAACACCAGCTAGTACTAGTTAGGTACATGCTGGACCATCTTTTACTAATGATGTTCCATCATCACCAGTTAATGCTGCTAGAACTTCTGAGGAACATCTATTTGAATAATTTTCTCCTTTCAAAAATGCATTTACTCTTCCAGATGTTCCAAATGTGTTTTCAATTGATGATACTGGAATTTTTGGTAATGCTTATGATGGTGAAGATGTGGGTGCAGAAGCTGACATAAACAACTTGGAAACAACCATGAATGTCAGTCTTAATCCCACAACCAAAATTGACAAGGATCATCCTAAAGACCAGATCATTGGAGACTTAACTTCAGTTATTCAAACAAGAAAA
This sequence comes from Tanacetum coccineum, assembly GCA_026074375.1. NCBI lineage: Eukaryota > Viridiplantae > Streptophyta > Magnoliopsida > Asterales > Asteraceae > Tanacetum > Tanacetum coccineum. The sequence continues at coordinate 36,785 of BQNB010039367.1, read as the reverse complement.
ATGACCAAGATTTCTGATGAACATGCTATGGTTAGTTACATTAACAAACAGAGGAGAACAAATTACAAAGATTATCAAAATTGCTTATTTGCCTGTTTTCTCTCTCAAAATGAACCCAAGAAAGTGATTTAAGCTCTGGAAGATCCAAGCTGAAGAGAAGCAATGCAAGAGGAGCTTCTACAATTTCAACTTTAGAAGGTTTGGACACTGGTTAATCTACCTAATGGCAAGAGGGCCACTGGAACCAAATGGGTCTTTAGAAACAAGAAAGATAAGAGAGGAATTGTCATTAGAAACAAGGCAAGACTGGTTGCACAAGGTTACACCCAAGAAGAAGGCATTAATTATGATGAGGTTTTTGCTCCTGTTGCTAGGATAGAAGCATCAGTTATTTTTGGCCTATGCATCCAATTATGGGTTCATTGTATACCAATGGAGTGAAGAGTGCCATCTTAATGAAACTAATTGAAGAGGAGGTATATGTTTCAACCTCCTGGTTTTAAGATCCCATACCTTGACAAAGTGTATAAGGAGGGCTGTTATATGGTCACATAAGCTCCTAGAGCCTGGTATGAGACCTTGTCTACCTACTTAATTGAAAATGGATTTAAAGAGACATTATAGATAAGACTTTGTTCATTAAGAATGACAAAGGTGATATCTTGTTAGTACAGGTGTATGTTGATGATATCATCTTTGGGTCCACAAAGAATTCTTTATGTGATGAGTTTGAAGGTTTGATGCATAAAAGATTCCAGATGAGTTCTATAGGGGAACTCACTTTCTTCTTAGGATTACAAGTACAACAGAAGGAGGATGAAATCTTCATTAGCCAAGACAAATATGTGGCTGAAATATTGAAGAAGTTTGATTTTGTCACTGTGAAGACAACAAGTACTCCTATGGAACCTAACAAGGCATTGGTCAAGGATGAAGAAGCTGATAGTGTGGATGTTCATTTATATATATCAATGATTGGACCATTGATGTACCTAACATCTTCTAGACCATACATAACTTTTGTTGTTTGTGCTTGTGCAAGGTTCCAAGTTACACCTAAAACCTCACATCTTCATGCCGTGAAGAGGATCTTTAGATACTTAAAAGGTCAACCTAAATTGGGGCTTTGGTATCTTAGAGATTCACCATTTAACTTGGAATCCTTTTCAGATAGTGATTATGCTGGTGCTAGTCTTGACATGAAATCTACAACAGGAGGTTGTCAATTTCTTGGCAAAAGATCAATTTCATGGCAATGTAAAAAGCAAACAATGGTTGCAAACTCCACTACTAAAGCAGAATATGTTGCTGCTGCAAATTACTATGGACAAGTGTTATGGATTCAAAATCAAATGCTTGATTATGGATTCAACTTCATGAACACCAAGATTTACATTGATAATGAAAGCACCATTTGTATTATGAAGAATCCAGTGTTTCACTCTAAAACCAAGCACATAGAGATTAGGCACCATTTTATCAGGGATTTTTATGAGAAGAGACTTATTCAGGTGCCTAAGATCCATATAGACCATAATGTAGCTGATTTATTGACAAAGGGATTTGATATTAGCAGGTTTAACTATTTAATCGCTAGCATTGGACTTCTAAATGTGTAGTTGCATGGTTTTAGGGGAGGTTAATGGTGTATAAGTGCAGTGAATTATACACAAGTGCTATTTGGATTGAAGTTGGAAGGTAAATATGATGATCAGTTACTTAATACTGTTGGACTTAGCTTTCACTACTTGAAGAAACTTCGTACTGCTGGTACAAAATGTTTATACTGTTAGGATTGGTTAGTGCTGCTCACATATGTTTAAAGATGGTTTTGATAGATGTATTGGGTTAAAGATGCTCTTTGGACCGATATTAAGGGTTAAACATGGTAAGAAGTTAGTTAGTGCTACCAGGCTTGCTTTATGCTGATGGGAAAAAGTTAGTACTGTTAGGCATAAAGTTAGTGCTGCCAGGCAAACTTAGTAATGCTGGGTTACCGTTAGAGGAAGTATTGCTAGAGGTCTAGTATGTAATTATAACAGTTTCTTCATCAATAGGTTTCCTAAACTCTATAAAACCCGTTCTTAATCACACATTAATCTCACCCAATTTCTCTCAGACGCTCTAAATTTACAAACCGTAATCAAATTTTCTTGCCGACCAACTGAATTCATCAACAATGGCTGATCTTGCATTTGTCAAACATCATAACATGGTTGCTTATCTGGAAAAGACTGAGGAGAATGCTGACTTTCATCAGATATTGGACTTCCTGACATCTAGTTCGATCAATTTTGCTCTCAATGTAAATACAACTATCTATGCTTCATACATTGAACAATTTTGGAACATTGCTTGTCTTAAAACAATCAACTCAGAGAAGTAAATACATGACAATGTTGATGAAAAGGCTATGGTAGTATCAGAATCATCAGTAAGGAGAGATCTTCACTTAAATGATGAGGATGGTTGGTATGTGTTTAATTACACATACCTTTTTCCTTTAAAAACGAGCTAAAATAACCATAAACGGACTTAAAATGCCAAATATACGCTTGTTTTGCTAATTGTGTTGTGCAGGAACAGATAACTAAGAAAAG
>BQNB010039367.1:4617-34093 GCA_026074375.1 Tanacetum coccineum | reverse complement strand
TGTGGTACTTGGTGTGGTTCAGGAATGGGCTCGAGTAGCTCTGTATACTGCTCCTCTTGAGTAAACATATTGAATATCTCATCATTATAGCAATTATCATGAAGTTGTACCTCAGCTGATCCGTCTTAGTCATAGACGGGAGCTTTGTTAGTCTGAGTACCCGAAGTTGATGCTTGCTGCATATTAGCCATCAAAATGCAGTTTGCATTGACTTTGTCAATCTCATCCAAGTCTGTTACAGCAGCCATCAAGTCAAACTCTTCAGCTTGTAGTTGGATTCCTGCTTCTTCCTTTTGAGCAATTAGCAACTGAGTCTGGAGATAAGCCGCATCCCTTTTCCTTGGTCTGACTGTGTAGTTCCTAGCAAGATGACCCAATCCTTTACAGTTGTAACACCTTATCAGATTACCATTATTCCTATTTTCATTACCCTCATCCCGTGCTGCTACAACATTATCATTCTCATTCTAATTAGCTATACCCGGAACAACAATTACCCCATTCTAATTTCCAACATTCATAACCCAGATTCTGAATCATGCATTCCTGAAAAACTGATTCCCATATTCTGCCCAAGACATATGTCTAAATGGATTCCTCCTTTCCTCTAAACCATTGCATTTGATTATCTTGACCCAAATCCATACCCGGCTGAGCAATCTGCCTATTTCGAGGGTTGGATGAAATTCTCTGGTTGTTGTTGGTTGGTGTAGAGTAGTTTAGTTTGAATGCCTTGGCCATTAGAGCAAGTGCCATGTTCATTGCAGCTGTAGGGTCTATAATGTCTTTGGGATTTGGCATAGGTTGTTGCATGTTTTTTTTTAAAGGCAAAATAGGTTGTTGCATGTAGTTCTAGTTGAATGATGGTTGTAGGTTATAGTTGTTGTTGGGTAGTGGTTGTTGTATGTAAGTGCTTGACGATCGTAAATCAGGGTGAAACACTGGATACTTGAAGGAATTATTTGAATTGGCCATGAGTGCTAAAGGATCTTGTGTTTTCGTAAGTCGTTCAGCTCTTAGTTCATCTACCTCCTTTTGATTGTACTTCAAGAAATCATACAACTGAGTGTTATCTGCTGAATGTAAGTCCTTTGTTTGATGAACAATGGTAACATGTCAACTCCATTCTGGTTGTAAGTTGTTTAGGAACTTGAGATTACTGGCAATCTTTTCTGGAAAGTGTTTGTTTCTCTTGAAATCATTCATCAACTTTGAGAAACGATGATAGTAAGACTCAATCGATTCTCTATCGGTAGAAGTAAACCTTTCCCATTCATTGAACAACTTAGCCTTTTTCTCTTGAATTCCGATATCAGAACCTTTATCATTTGTTGAACACGTAACTAGATTTCCTGAGCAGTTTCACAACTATCAACAGCAGTATAGATGTCTTCAGGAAGACCAAGAAGAATAGTCTAAATTGCTTGATCATCAGCTTCCATCTGCTTAATTTCTTATTCTGTGAGTTCATCATCAGTTTGTTCATGAAACGTTTTAGGAACATGAACTATACAGGCTGGATCACCTGGTTCAGGAATCATTCGTCTGACATAAGGACCATTCATAATGAAGTTGTAGATTAACTTTCAATTTGGTATACTCTTAGCATAACGCAAAAGACGTGATGACCATGGAACATAGTTCTCTTTGTTAAGTATAGGAGGGCGGTTTTCGGAACCGGCTGAATAAATGTCTTGTTGAGTCCACATTGCAAAAGTGATGTGAAATAATAAACAAGGATCTTTAGTGGGTAATGTGATTGTTGTTGTGGATAGAAACCAATTAACGTTCATGAGATTTTACAAATTTATGACTTAAACCGTAAAAAGAATCAACTTTTACGAGATTTTACTAAATCAAGAAAAAACCGCGAAACAATGATTAATTGTGGTTGAAATTTAAGAATTTAAGCTTTGGTTGGCCAAAAATGAGCTTAAAACGATGACCGGTGCACAAACGTTGAACTTAAAATGAGTGTTGGTTAATTAAAACTCAAATAAGGACAAACGGTGTAATTAAAATTCACTTTGGAGGGCTAACGGGCTGTTATAAAGGAATAAGGACAAACGGTGTAATGATGTTTTAACAAAGAGGGTTTACAAGCTAACAAAGGACGAATGGTGAAATGGTTATTAATTCCAGGGACTAAAGTTGCAAATTTCAAAATTTGATTAATAAAGTTACACGTTTTCCCTCCATGTAAACATATCTTCTTTGTTTAAAATTTTTAACATGCAACGATTGCTCTTTTCGTAGAATGGTACGGTGATCGTCGGTAAAAACCAAATATTCCACGTTGATCAAAAATGAGTCACGATCACAACGGTGTATGTCTTAAGTCCCGTGGTTAACCGTCACTCAAAACCGAAAAACTAAAAATTACTTCAAACGTATATGTTTTGTTCGTATTGACTTGGTGAATCGGTTTCTTTCTTAACTTTGCTAGCTCGGTGCTTTGCTAGAAAAACTAGATCGGGTCTTCAAGGATGTTTACTAGTTCGGGTCCATAAGCAAAAATGTTAGATCGGTTCCTTAAGCGAATGTGCTAGATCGGTTCTTGAAGCAAGATTACTAGATCGGTTCTTGAAGCAAAAATACTAGATCGGTGGATGTTGGTTGAACTAGATCGGTTGAAGAAGGATTGCTAGATCGGCGTCCTTCGTAAAAAACCAAAACGTACAACCGTCCTTGAGTTTGTCTTGTTGAGAAACCAACAAAAAGCACCAACGACTTTGCTCCTTAAAACTAGGATATATGACACCTTCTTGTCCCAATCGTGGACCACAAGAATAAGCTAACCAAAAAGTTTGAGAATAAGCCTTTGCCGAAATAAGCCACAAACAAATTCTATCCATGAAAGGCTACGAACAGAGATAACCACAAAAAGCTACTAGTAAAATGAAACCAAAAAGTTACTAGTAAAACGAAACCAAAAAGCTATACCAACAAAGCAAACCGTGAGCTTATATTGTGAAATAAGCAACGGTGTAATTTTGACCCACGAATCCAAAATGAAAATATCTAACAGTAAAAGTAATCCAAATAGTATGCTTGTTTTTTTTCTAAATGACAAATAACAATGTTTAAAAAAAATAGACTTAAAAACGGAGGTCGTTTGACCCAAAAAACGAGTCAAGACAAGAACGTACCCGAGAACCCGTTTTTAAAAATCAAAAGTTTGCAAAATTAACCCACGGAAAATTTTTCTCATTTTTCCTACGTAAAAATATGACTAAGAAATTTTCCTAATAAGAAAAAATATTTTTTTTGATAAATTTTTGTATTTTTATCTGTAATTTTTAAAACTTTAAAGAAATTTAAATTATAAAAAAATACTAAACTATTTTAAAAATTCTGTAAAAAATTACTAAAATTTCTCTACCCTAAATACTATCCTGAGAAAATAAGGAAACCCGAAATTTCAGCTTATGGAATAAGCTGAAAATAAGCCTTGGAAAGAGCTTATAAGCTATATGGGCCAAAATTCCCCTTATAGACCAAAGTGCCCCAAGGCGTCTTAACAGAAAAGACCCAGGGCACTCGGTTAAGAAGTGTTTTGTTATAAAAGAGGGTGTATTAAGGTGGAGACCCGGGTTCGAGTCTTGGCTCACCGGGTTTCCTCTTATCTCCCTTTTTTTTTAGTAAATCTTTTTACACAAATTGATATGCACATGGGGCTTATTCATTTTTTCATAACTACAGTTTTTGTGAATGCTTATAATTAAGTGAAAAGTGGGCTCTAAAGTTTGGCAGTGGCTTATAAGATTAAGGCCCCCCCCCTCTCGCCCCAACTTTTTAAAATGGCTACTTGATATGGACTTTAAACACACAATAAGCAAAGAAAGTGAATAATAAGCAAACACAGGCCACAAATAATCATAATAAGCAAGTAAGAGCTAAAATCACCCACTAATAAGCCCCTAATAAGCTAAAAAAAAGTTAAGCTATTTACTACAATAAACTAAGCAAAACAGTCAATAGCCTAATTTGAGCTTAAATTTAAGCTACCTAGAGGCCAAACTAAGGTCTGAAAATCTAGGGCTTAATAAAGGGGCTTATTGGCTTTCTAGAAAAGCTAAAAGCTTGAGCTAAGGTCCCCTAATAAGCTAGAACAGTGGGCTTAAAGACAAGCCCTTAGCACCAGGGCAAATGTACTAAAAAAATGGGCTTAATTTGACAGCTTAAAATAAGCTGTCAAATAAGCTCAAAATGAAAAATAAAGTTAAGACAGATTGAGCATAGCTTAAGGTGAGCTTATGCTCAAATTTTAAGCTTCTAAAAGCACTTTAAAGCTGCTGATTTTTGCAAAAAGAAATAGGTAATTTAACTTTTGAAAAACTTGAAAAATTTTTTGCAAAACAGTTTAAGTTACCAATTAGAAAATCATAAAAACAAACTTAGAGACTTAAAAATTTTGAAAAACAAAATGAAAACATCTTAAAAATGCTTGTCTTAGTTAGCCAAGAGACCCACTTGGTTTTTAAACCAAATTTACCCACTTTAACCTGTCATGCCAAACACCCCTTTATGTTTTATGAAAACAATTTTAAACTGATTTTAAGTCAATTTAAGCCAAGGTTTTTGAACACAGATATAAAACAAGCAAGAATAAGCAAGTAAAAGCAAAATGAGACACACAAATAAGCATTAAAATTATCAAATAAGCAAAAAGCAATTTAAAGGCTATTAAGGACAGATTTAAACAAAATTTCAAATAAAGAACATCAAAGCTATAAGTAAAGACTAGTAAGCATAAATGAACATAAATAAGCTCAACAAAGCAGGAAATAAGCAGACAAACAGCAAAATAAGCAATAATAAACAGTTGCTACAGTGATTAAGCAGAAATGTAAATAAGGACTTACAATACCCTTTTGCTCAAAACAAGGGTGATAAAAAGGTTCTACAAGCTCCAGCTTGTATAAAACAAGCTGGTAAGGGTCTATAAGCTCTTCCAAATCAGCTTATCATCCAATTTTTGCTGAGGTACTTTTGAGGTGGGATTTTTTTTATTTTTCTTAAGTTCTTAACAGTTCTAAGATAGCCTAATGAAAACAGTTTAAATAAGAGCTTAAATGGACTTAAGTAGGCTTATGAAACACTTTTCAAAACATAAAATACACTTAATCTTAAAATCAGTATTAAAACATAAAAACTTCACTTTTCATTGAACATAAAAAAAAATTACAATACTTGGAATTAAAAGACAACTTAAAACTAGGTGAAAACTACCAACTGATATCTTGCCACAATGGCTTACAATGTCCTCTTAAATAGAAAACGAGCTAGGGTCTTGTCTCTTGGGTCTTTTGTCTTCTTCTTGGTTGTGTTTCTTTGCTGAGACAGAAACACAAGTGTGTTTCTTGTGTGAGGTGAATCATAGTCCAATCTTGGCCATTGGATTGTCTTGGTGCCCAAGGTCTCAAATCTAAACCCTTCAATCTTTTGTCTTGATATTATGTCGAATAGGGTCTTTGGGGATTGCCAGGGTGGACATAAGCCCATGTGGGGTGGAGTTTTGATGAATGGTGATGTTTTTGGACTAAGGTGAACAGTGAACGAGGCAGAGATGGTGATGGGTTGAATTGGGCGGGAAAAAGGGTGAGAAGATATACAGTAATTCAATTACCAGGGGTGAAGTTTGGTGATTGAACAGGTTTGGTCCCTCAAGTATTATATTTCTCTTGCAATTTTCGTCCTTGGTTTATGAATGTTTGGAAATTTGGCAAGAAACACCCCTGAAAGTTATATTGTGTGTTGCAAGTTAAGTCCTTTTGGTTTACAAGTTTAGAGCCTTGGCAGGAACACCCCTTGTGGTTTATACTTTAGGGAAATGGCAGATTGAGTCCCTTACAAGCATTTACTTCATTTCCTTCATTAAATAAGTTAGGGACTTGGCAATTTTGGCCCCTAACTTATTTTTCTACACTTATGGCTTCGGGTTTGTCTTTGGATTTGTCGGGGTTGACTTTGGTTGACTTTTTCACACTTGGGCTTTGTCTTGACTTTGTCTTTTCCACGCTTTTCCATTCCGTGTCCGGTTTTGTCGTTTTGGCTTCGTTTTTCGTCCTTTTCTTAGATATCCATTCCTGCACAACACAATTAGCAAAACAAGCATATTTTTGGCATTTTAAGTCCGTTTTTGGTTATTTTAACTTGTTTTTAAAGGTAAAAGGTATGTGTAACTAAACACATACCAGTATTTATACAAGAGATTGGTGCCCCTAAATGGGCCATAGAGTGGGCAAACAAATGGGTAAAGACCCGGCCCAACACCATAAGTCGTACGGTAACTAAACGATTAAAACTAAGACTACGAGCTAACCTGTGCTAGATATAACACGGTGTGACCGAGTCTTTTACATGGATTTTCATAATCCTAACATTCCCGGTATTAAGTCAAATTCAAACATAACTTATAAAAGTTAAAATAATGAAAGGAATAATTTAAAATAATTGCCTGAAATTTACGAGGTGTGACATCCTCCCCCCGTTAGAAGAGCTTTGTCCTCAAAGCTCAAGTCGTGGTATCTAACATAGACGGGAGGTTCGAGAAAAACATGCGGTTAAAGGACAGTTATTAGAAGAAGATGACAAGGTCAATCATTAGTTAACTTAACCAAGTGTTAAATGACCAAGAAAATTGAGGCGACACCGCTATGATGGCTAATAACGATGAAAATGAAATTCCTATTGGCGCTTGCATTAGTTAATACAGGAACGTAATGAATTTTCGGGGAGGGACGTACCCATAACAATGTCGAGGTTCTAACGAGCTTCTCCATCTCCATTTTTGTTCCCCAATTCTAGGCAATACCTCTTGGTGTGTCCTTTTCCTCCACATCCATAGCATGTCATCGTAATAGAGGCCCAACTTGCTTGGTGGCCAACCTTCTTGAAGTTTCCACATCTAACGGGACATGGACTATGGTGGTGCAGCTTGCACTTATCACAGAGTGGTAAAATTCCAGCCTAGCCCTTATTCTTATTGTTCCCAACCATGTAAGCCCTTGCCACATTCTACCTCTTTAAGGGTAGTTGTTGCACACGGTTATCTCTTTGGTTGTTATCAAGCCTCCACTTGTTTTTAGCATCTTTAGCAGCATAACCTTTCAGTTTCTGATCCATCAAGCTATTTGCAACTCGAATAGCATCTTGGAGTCTCGTAGGTTCAGCGGCAATCAAATTTCCTTAGATATTATCGGGTAGACCCCCAATAAACTTCTCAACTCGGTCTCCCTCTTTAGGGACCATTTTAGTGCACAGTAAGATTAGCTCTTGGAACCTTTGGGTATAAGCAGTCAAATCATTACCCTTTACAGCCAGATTCCATAACTCAGTCTCCATCTTCTGAATCTCATTTCTTGGACAGTATACCTTAGTCATCAACTTCATAAGTACCTTCCATGTCATGACAAATGCAGCATCAATTCCAATTATCCTCTTGTGCGAGTTCCACCAAGTCAATGCATTGTCCTGTAGAGTGCATGATGCATACTTCACTTGATACTTCTTTGGACAATTGCTAATGTGAAACATAGTCTCCATCATTTCAAACCATCAAGTCAACCCAACAACTGCTTCAGTCCCCTTGAAGTTTAGTGGTTGACATTTCATGAAGTCTTGATAAGTACACTCACGAGCAATGCGCACAACACCTCCAACATTCACATTGGGATTTCCATTTCCGTTTTGATTGTTTTGGTTTTCTTCGTAAGCTGCTATCGCCTCAGCTACGCGCTGGGTTATCAAGTGATCGATGGTGGCAGCACTTAGACCTTGTCTTGACGTCGGCATGTTTTTTGCATTTCACGAGGAGTAAGGAAGAGTGAGACGATATAAAGTCGTGTAAAAAAAGATGTGTATAATTAAATAAATAAATAAGACATTACGAGGTGACCGGAATAAGGCGTGTTTAAACTAATCAACATATTCCTAGGTCATGCGTAAGGCAAAAGTAAACGGAATGGGAGGATAAACGCAAGGAAAACGTAACTCAAACAAACGAACTCATAGCAGAGATAAACTCTTGAGGCAGAAAGAATCCATAGAAAATGATACCCGAAGCAAAATAATTCGCAAGCGCGCGTATAACATATTCACACATAAGGCACAAATAAAGCACGAATCGGTAAGGATAAATGACGTATATAGATCACAAGAAACGGTTTTTCCGTGACCAGTTAAATGTTACTTAGAACGGTTCTGGATTTTGACAAGGATTTTGAAAGGGGGGGGGGGGGGGGGGTGGTGGGGGGGGGGTGGGGGCCCCCCCCCCCGGGGTTGGGTGGGGGGTTTAGGGGGTGGTTTGGGGGGGGGGGGGGGGGGGGGGGGCGGGGGGGTCCAAATATAACGCGGTTTCAGCTTTCTCTGTTTGCCAAAACGTATCACCCCTTTTGGCAACATTTTCATCATGCCCTTTATTCCAACTTGAAACTCAACTGGTTTTCGTCTCACTTTAGCATAACTCTTTTACGTCTCAGTTGTTTCATTAATAGTTTATGGGCCGGTGAGTTGGCTATCTCCATATTTTCTTGATCCTAATCCAATTAAAAGGGATCAGTTCCTAGTGTTCCAAAACTTTACAATCCACGATCATCATGACCGCAAGGAGTGTGATTTGGTCTCTCGGCTAAGGGTACGGTGTCTCTATATGATAGGGTTGAGAAAATCCACTTACTTACAGCACTTACTAATACAAATACGCATGACAGACACAACTCACGAACACACATGCAAAATTTTGTAAAACTTGGAATAAGGAAAAATTTGTGAAACATATAGAGAAAGAAACGTAAATAGAAATGGAAAGTGAAGGTACACTGACAAAATTTTTTGGTGACTACTCTTAGCATGGCATGGTCCTTCCTAAATTATCCATAGGTGATCAGGCTATGTATAATTTAGGTACTAACAATGAAATGTATGGAAAACTAGAAGGGGGGTTGAATAGTTTACCGCTTTTTAATTTAATATTTAAAATTTGTTTATAAAAACTTAGATTCGACTTTTTATGAATTCAATACTTGCACAATATGAACAATGTAAATATGTAGAAGTAAATAAAATATAAGAGTTAGAAAGATCAAACCGCAACACAAGGATTTATAGCGGTTCGGTTACAAAGCTCTTCTTCGGCCTACTCCACTCCTCGAGCACCAAACTCGAGAGTTTTCTTCACTATGTCAAGAAGCTCCCTTATGGCGGAGAAAACCGTACACAACGTTGCTTATATCAATTTCTGATACTAAGCTAGATGTCGAGTTCTAATCTTAGCTAGAACCAATCTATCACAACACAACTTTACGACTAGTTCACGACTTCACAACTTCACTACACAACTTATCTTCACACCTTAATCACGACTACACAACTTCTTCAATCTTCATAACTTCACACCTTTACAACTTCTTCTCACCACACTACTTATATCATAACTATCTAACACTACTAAAAAGGATCACCAAGATCCAACTATACTTACAACAATCACTAAATCCTAACAACTACACAACTTTACAAGATTTACAATGAGTTACAGGTTTGGTTGGACTGCATCGAGATTGCAATATGGATTTTGGGGTGTAATACTTCTTCACTAAATGATGGAAGTATTCTTCTCTTGCACTTGAGGAATTGAGCTTGGATCACTTGTAAATAAAGCTAAATGATTAAATGATCAAAGAATTTTAGAGAGGATATGTGGGTTGTTTTAAGCAGAAAGAATGAGTGCAAAATATGAGAAAAATATTGAGGAATAGTCCAGTAATTTATAGAAAAGAAAGGAGGAGCGAGTCTATGGCACTACCACCCTTAATAGGGTGCCGGACCCCCTTAAAAATTAAGGGGCCGCCCATGTATTAAGGGGGCCGCCCCTTATTAAGATGCTCCATTTTTGTCCTATTCAGGGGAGGTGTTTACTGGACCATTCTAGCCGTTTTAGGTCCAAAAATTTGAAATTCAAAATATTTATTTTGAATAAATACATTCTTTAAAAAATATGTTTTGTGATGTTTATATAAAAGTTTTACCAAATTTATAAAAGTTTTATTTTGATCATAAATGCATCAAGGCATTTGTTTATTCATACATTGGGGTGTGATATAAGTGTGAAATGAAATATTAAACACTAATTACTTGTTTATGTTTTAATTTTCATTGAATGTTTTTTTATTTGTGATTATCAAAAATGTAAGGATGTGAAAAAGATTATATGTTTTTAGGCATTATTTCTTTTCAACATCTCCCCTTTTTGATTATTACAAAACTTTTAACTCATTAAATGTAAAATTATTTTTAAACAAGTATTTAGTGAGTTTTATATCCAAGGAATCGTCGAGAATTGCTAGTAAAATCGACAAAACAAATGCTCCCCCTCGTTCGAGGGCACCAAGGAATCGAGCTATGGTTTCTTGGCTACAAAAACGAGTTAGAACAATACAAATATTTCTAACATGTAGCAAGTAGAGAAAATATGGCAATTGCAAGCAAGCATCAAACAAGGGATTAGTCATTCCATTGAGGAATGTGTGTAAACAAAAAAAATTCATACATCATAAAAAAAGAATAAGAAGACAAGTATGCTTTAGAAGCATATTCATACATCAAAAAAAATCTAAATAGCCATAGAAGGATTTTTGACTTGCTTGCGACACAAAAGGGTTTGACGATTATTTGTAGGCATGTTATGAGATTAGATGGTTGTTGATGGAGAGTGTGGAGCGGAGGTGGTTGTGGAAGGATAGTCTCTTTGAACTTGAGGTGGTAGATGTGGTCGTGTGAGAAGATATTCAATCCAATTGATACTCTCACTCAACGCAAGGAATTGTTTTTGGTTGTAGATGCAACATGGGCAATACCCACTATGAGTTTCAACTTGGTCAATGTTGAGGGTGTGTGGTAGGTTTGGAGAGTATGGTGATGATGGGATGTTGTTTTGTTGTTGAGAGAGATGCATTGCTAAGAGGTTTGATAGGTCTTGTAGTTGATTGATGTCATCAACTAGGCTTTTCTCTGCTTGAGATGAGATGATGTTGTGTTGGTTTGGTTGTGTTGAGTGTGATTGTCACTTTGAGGTGGAAATTAAGTATGAGTTTCATGTGGATTAATAGGTGAAATGGGAAGTAGAGGATGTGAAACATCTAGAGGTGATGTGGAAGTGTCCTTGATGTGAGGATTTAGTAATGTTTGATTGGGATGATTGTTTTCTTGAGATGGTTCATGATGAGGAGTGAGTGGTTTTGGTATTGGTGAAGTGGAATTGAGTACATTTGATGTGTTACAAATGTTTGTTTTCTTTCTCCAAATGGGTTTCACACTCATTTTGGCTACCCTTGATGGTTTGGATGTGTGTTTGTTAGGAGATGTCATTGGTGAGGATGATGGTGATGAAGTGATAATGAGATGTATTTATAAAGGGAGTATGAGCATTTCAAAGGGATCTAGTCATTAAATGTTTATGAGTTTAGGGAAACAGTGGCTAAGGACTAGGGGTGTTGGTTAAAAAGAAGAAAGATGCTGTTTTTTTCCCGTGCTTGCCTAGGCGGTCCCTTCTATTAGGGGCCGGTACCCTTAAAATTAAGGGGGCCGCCTACTATCATTTCTCAGATTTAAAAAAAATGATTTTTCTCAAAAAATTTGTGAGGGTTTCAGTTTTGGTGGTTGATTTACAGCAAGTCTATCCTTTTATGGAAATTAAGATATTTTAGCACATAACAATTAAGCATTCAATAAGATATAATGCATAGTTTTGGATGTGGCATATATGATAAGAGAGGAAGGCTATCAGATATAATGCACAAAAAGTTTACTTAGCAAGAGGATTAACAAGATAAATCAAACTTTTGTTGCAAAAACTAGTTGTGCCTAAATGCAACAAATGTGGTCGTTGTTGAATATTCGGCACTAAGACATGTAAGACCTAAGAAATAGTCCAAATGCTCCTTGATTTAATTTTGCTCAACCAAGATTGTCAAGAAATATATATTAGATTATATATTTTTGACAACAAGTAAGAAGCATTATGCACTATGAAAAATAGGAAATGTTTTTACCATATCTCAACCATTTGTGAAATTAATTTTCATGTGATCCTAGTTGTGAGAAAGCACTTTCTTTAGAAAATAAATGAGATGGGACTATGTGTAATGAGATATGCATTTAGATGGAGGAATTTGTAAAAGGTTTAATATATGTTTTTATGCAAAACAGAAGCCTAGACACAGAGAGAAGAAAAAAATTATGTTCAGTGGGTGGCCCCCTTAAAGTCTGGCCGGCCCCCTTAAAATTAAGGGGGCCGCCCCCTGTTGAGAAATTATTTCTCAGATTTTTGACAAATAGTTCATTATTAATTTTTAGTGCTGAAAACTTAGTCAATTTGTTCCATCATTCCTAGACCTAAGCGTAATAGTTAAATGGTTCACGTTTAAGTGGCTTAGTTAGAATATCGGCTATGTTGTCTTCCGATGAGACCTTTTCTAAAGAGATATTCCCTTTTTGAACATTATCACGAAGGAAGTGGTGGCGAATTTCTATGTGTTTAGTTCGTGAGTGTTGAACGGGTTATTACTTAAGGTCTATAGCATTGTTCTGTCACACATTTTTGGAATATTGTCTAAACTAATGTCATAGGTCTAGGAGAGCTTGTTTAATCCATAGTGCTTGTTGACAGCCTTTCCGGCAATAACATATTCTGCTTCGGTGTGGAGATAGCGCATAGCGGGTTGCTTCTTTGGAAAACCAAGATGTTAATATCAGGCATCCATGAAGAGCAAACACCACTTGTGCTCTTGCAATAAACGGTTAAATCTCTTGAATGATCGAATCGCATAATCTATTGTTTCTATTTCGAATCCTTGGGATACCATAATCCCAAAATGCATTGTTACCTTTATGTTTCAGAAGATACGCTTAACTGCTTTGGGTGAGTGGTTTTGGATCCTCTTGACAAGCGTGCACAAAGGCAAACACTATCATGATATCGGGTCTCCCTTGCCGTTAAGTTAATAACTACCTATCATGCTTCTTATATGTGGTATTATATAGACTCACCTTCTTTCGTCCCTTGAGAGTTTTGGTTTTTCCGTAGTCATGGGGGGTTTTCATTGGCTTAGTGTCTTTTATTCCAAATTTTTAAGCATTTACTTAATATATTTGATTAATAGAAAAATATTACCATCATTTAATTGTTTGTATTGTAATCCTAAGAAAAGTTTAGTTCCCCATCATACTAATTTCAAACTCATCATGCATTGATCTTGCAAAGTCATAAATATTTCTTGACAAGTGATACGAATATATGTCTCAACATTTATTTGGACGATAATCGAGTCGTAGTCTTTCTTTTAGTGGAAGAGTGTGTTATTCTACCTTTCCCATAGAATAATTATGTTTAATAAGGAGGCTTTTAGTTAATCGTACCAAGCCTTTTGGCGGCTTGTTTTTGGACCTTAAAAGTGCTTTCTGAAGTTTATAGACATATTTTTGTTTTGCAAAGTCATGAATCGGAGGTTGTGCACGTTAAACCTCCTATTGATAACACATAAGGAATGCACTATTCACATCCATTTGGTATTAATTAAAATCTAGTGCATAAGATAAGCATAAAGGGGGTATTTTTTTGTTTCTTTTCCCTTTTGGAACTCTAGTCTAGCTACGGGTGGCATTTGTTTCATCATAATCAATTCCTTTAGTTGATTATAATACTTGGGCGGACCAACCTAGCATTTGTTTCTTGTTACGGGGGGGGGGGGACCCCATTTTCTTCTAGTTTATTTTCTATATACCTATTTTGGTCCTATAAGGGTCATATTCATGGGATTTGGGGGACTAGTTTCCAAAACATCATTTGTTAAAATTGATTTAGTTTTCTTGGCATGGCCATTATACCCAACCGTTTTCATCTTTTAGTGCCTCCATTTATATTTTTAGGTTCTATTGTTGAAATAAAGCAAAAGAATTGCTTTTCTCTTGAGCTTGAACCTAGTGTTTCTTTGATGTAGATTACCAATCAAACATTTTCTAGGGGATGACTTTAGATTCTTTTATGTTTATTATTTGATTATTTTATAATGAAATGTCTTCATAGATCATTGCTATGGGTTTTGTTTACTACTACCTCAAAGCTTCTTCTTCGGGACTATTTCATCTTCTTCTAATGGTGATGTTATAGGTGGAGGAGAGTCTCATCGAAAGTACATTTAATGATCTCTTCTACTTTCATTGTTTGTTTGTTAAGTATTATGTAAGCTTTACTATTTTGCGAATATCCTAGGAAAACACCTTCATACGACTTTGGGTCGAACTTGGTTAGGTAATATTTTGTATTAAGAATAAAACATTTACTTCCGAATACTCTAAAATTGGTTATGGTTTGGTTTCCTTCCTATTAACAACTCGTATGCGAGTTTTTCCAAAATACGTCTATAGAACTCTATTTATTATATAGTTGTGTACACGATTCGATTGCCACCAAAATTTTGAGGAATGGATTATTCATTTAATATGGTCTCTCAATCATTTCTTGTAAGGTGCGAATATTTTTGTCTCTTACTTACCCCATTGATGTGGAGTACGAGGATGCGAAAATAACTTATGAGATACCATTTAAATCCTCAATATTTTCCGGATAAGGAAATTAAAGATGCATTATTCTCTATTGGTGATGATAAGTCGCCTGGTCCAGACGGCTTTTCTGCTGCGTTTTTTAAAGAGGCATGGATTGTTATTGGGCAAGATATTTATAATGCGGTTCGGGAGTTTTTTAGGAATGGAACGATGCTGAAAGAAATCAATCATACTATTATTGCTCTTCTCCCTAAAGTAAAAACTCCTACTCGGGTTACTGATTTCAGACCTATATCTTGTTGCAACGTACTGTTCAAATGCATTAGCAAGCTGATTGCAAATCGTATTAAACATTGTTTAAAGAGTATTATCAGTGCTAACCAATCTGCTTTCGTTCCGGGTAGAAGCATTACTGATAATATTCTATTAACCCAAGAGCTTATGCATAACTACCATTTGAATCGCGGTACGCCTAGGTGTGCTTTCAAGGTGGACATTCAAAAAGCTTATGATACGGTTGATTGGGTGTTCTTACGTTCCATTCTTGTGGGGTTCGGATTTCATGAAAAGATGGTCACTTGGATTATGGAATGTGTCACTACTACTTCGTACTCTATTTGTGTTAATGGTTCTCTCCATGGTCATTTTAAAGGTAGTAGAGGTCTTCGCCAAGGTGATCCTTTGTCTCCGTATTTATTTACGATGGTAATGGAAATTCTCACGCTTATGATTCAAAGAAGGGTCCTTGCTTCGGATTGTTTTACATATCATAGGTATTGTTCGAATCTTGAGCTTGTTAATCTTTGTTTCGCCGATGATTTGTTTTTGTTTACATATGGGGATGTTGCTTCGGCGAGTGTTATTATGGAAGCTCTTGACGAATTTAAGGATGCATCCGGTTTAATTCCGAGTATTCCAAAGAGTACAGCTTATTTCTGTAATGTGCTAAACCATACTAAGCTATCCATTCTTCAAGTGCTTCCGTTTGAGGAAGGTAAACTTCCGGTGAAATACCTTGGAGTTCCCTTGGTCTCGTCTCGTCTTAAAATTCGTGATTGTTTAGAGCTTGTTGATAAAGTGAGTCTTCGAATTCAAGATTGGAAAAACAAATCTGTCTATGGCGGGAAGGTTACAACTTATTCAAGCAGTTCTTGGGTCGTTGCATATTTTTTGGGCTTCGGTGTTTATTATTCCTAATCAAGTGTTGCTGAATATTGAACAACTCATGAGACAATTTCTTTGGTGCCATGGTTCTTCTACCAAAGGGAAGTCTACAGTAGCGTGGGAAACTGTTTGCCTTCCTAAACGTGAGGGAGGGTTAGGTATTCGTAGATTACATTGCTTTAATTCAGCCCTTATGTCGTCTCACATATGGAAGCTGCTCACGTTGAAAGAATCGTTGTGGGTCAAGTGGGTGCATGAATATAAGATTAAAGATCGTAACTTTTGGGACATTCCGTTACGTGGTAATATGTCTTGGGGATGGAGGAAAATTTTATCTCTTCGTCCTTCCATTCGAAAGTTCATTAGAAGCAAATTGGGTAATGGTATGAATACGTCATTATGGTTTGATACTTGGTCGGTGCTTGAGCCTATCGCTAGCTTTGTCTCTCCACGTGATATTGCTAGGGCTGGGCTTAGTCTTCGATCTAATGTCATGGATATTATTCAACAAGGTACGTGGGTATGGCCTCGTGATCTCCTTATAAAGCACCCGGTTCTTTCTAACTATAATCTGCCTATCATTGATGATGCCGTGGACAGTTTGGAGTGGTATGATCGAAATGGTAATGCGAAGAAGTTCTCGGTTTCTCAAGTGTGGGATGATATTCGTTGTCGAGATAATCATGTTGAATGGTATAGTATGGTCTGGTTTTCCGCGTGTATTCCAAGACATGCTCTTAACATGTGGCTGATTTTTCGACGTAAGCTTAGAACTCAAGATTTAATTCCGAGTTGGGACGTTTCTACTTCACTTGGGAACGTGTGTTCGCTGTGTGAAACTGTGATGGACTCGCATGAGCATATTTTCTTTGAATGCTCTTTTTCTCAAGGAATATGGGATAGAATAAAGAGGTTGGCTGGGCTTGAGCGGTATCCTCCTAACATTTATGATATTTTTCATACTATGCTGCCTTTTATCAACAGACGTACTACATGTAGTGTGGTTGCGAAGTTATTAATTGCTGCTGCTGCCTATTATGTATGGCAAGAAAGGAATTGGCGTTTATTCAAGAAGGGTAAACGCTCTCCGGATCAGCTGGTTGAATGTATTCGATCTTCGGTTCGTCTGAGACTTTTTTCATGCACTTTTAAGAAGTCCAAGGATGGGGAAAGAATGGCGAAGCTTTGGGATCTCCCTGAAGCGATTTTTCGTTAGCTTGGTTTATGTATTTCTTGGTTTGTTTATGCACCATTAGGTGGTTCTTTCCTATTGGTGTTCTTGGTTTTGTAATTAGTTGTTAGGTGGTTTATGGCATGTCATAATCTCCTACGGAAGTTCAAGCTTAGTCTTGAGGTTAATGTGGTACTTCAGCCACATTCCATTGTACTGAACTGATTTTTTGGTGTAATATAATTTACCAGGGAGGATTGAATCCCTTTTACCCAAAAAAAAAAAATATATATATATATATATATATATATATATATACACACATATATATATATACACACATATATATATACATATATATATATATATATATATATATATATATATATATATATATATACATATATAGATACATATATATATATATATATATATATATATATATAATATAATAATATATATATATATATATATAAGTATAAGACAGTTACGGGGTAACGGGAATAAGCGTGTTTAAACTATATGAGTATTATATATATATAGACAATATAATATATATACATATATAATTATTAAATAATAATAAGATGAAATCATATATATATATATATATATTTAGATATAAAGTTATAATGAAGACAATTACGAGGTGAACGAAATAAAGCTGTTTAAACTAATCGACATATTCCTAGGTCATGCGCAAGGCAAAAGTAAACGAAATGGGAGGATAAACGCAAGGCAACTGTAACTCAAACAAACGAACTCATAGCAGAGATAAACTCTTGAGGCAGAAAGAATCAATAGAAAATAATACCCGGAGCAAAAGAATTCACAAGCGCACATATAGCATATGCATACATAAGGCACAAATAAAGCACGAATCAGTAAGGATAGATGACGTATAGGGATCACAAGAAACGATTTTTTTCCCGTGACCAGTTAAATTGTTACTTTGAACGGTTCTAGGTTTTGACGAGGATTTTGAAAGGCCCAAAATATAACGCGGTTCAACTTTCCCCTTCCACTATCAAAGATCTCGGGTGTGATGGTCAATCTATCTATCCCACTATATGGATAGACATATGATTCAACATGCCCATTTTTGCCAAAACGTATCACCCATTTTTGGTGACATTTTCATCATGCCCTTAACTCCAACTTGAAACTAAAGTGGTTTTCATCTCACATCAGCATAACTCTTTTTCGTCTTAGTTGTTTCATTAACAATTTCTGGCCGGTGAGTTGATTATCTCCAAATTTTCTTGATCCTAATCCAATTAAAAAGGATCAGTTCCTAATGTTCTAAAACTTTACAATCCATGATTTTCACGAATGCAAGAAGCGTGATTTGGTCTCTCGGCTAAGGGTACGGTGTATCTATATGATAAGGTTGAGAAAAATCCACTTAGTTATGGCACTTACTAATACTAATACACATGACAGACACAACTCACGAACGCGCACGCAAAATAACAGTAAAACATGAATACGATAAAATCCCGTTGAAATTATAAAGAAGATAAAAGAAAGTAGAAATGGAAAGTGAGGGTAAATTGATAAAATTTTAATGTATCTACTCTCAGCATGGCATGGTCCTTCCTAAATTATCCATAGGTGATCAGGCTATGTATAATTTAGGTACTAACGATGAAATGCCCATTTCGTCAAATAGTGTTATGTTTAAAGGTTTACATGGTATATATAAAATGTGGTTTATAAGGTAGCAAAATAGTTCGTAAAAATGAAAACAAGGTTGTTTATATAACGACACAAGATATTTGGTAAAATAGCAAAAATAGTTTATGAGATGATAGCCAAATGGTTTACGAGAAAATCACGTGACAGTTAATAAGGTAGTAGCAAGGGGTTCATACTATGGTAACAAATAGTTTACGAGTTGGCAACAAAATGGTTTATAAAATGACAACGAAATAGTTTATAAGAGACAACGAAGTAGTTTATAATATGGTAACAAAAGAGTTTATAAATAAACGCAAAATAGGTTATAAGATGTTGACAAAACGGTTTATAGAATGATATCAAAATGGTTTATAAGGTGTTAGCAAAATAAAATGATGAGCTATCAGCAAACAGTATGTAGGCTAGCGGTAAAATAACTTATAAAACGATAGCAACTTTGTTTATAAATCAAAACTAAAATTACTCATATGATAACATCCAATTAGTTTATAATAGTAAAATGGTTTATAGGACATTAGGGTAATTCATAAGATGGTAACAAATTCGAGAGGTAGTTTACATAAGTTAATAGAGTATTAAAGCGTAACTGACGGAGTCATCATGACACATACATTAATAGAAATTAAAAAAACATCCACATAATACAATGAAATTTATAGAAAAGTACTAACGCGTAACTCTTAGGGAATATAGTTATAGAAAGTTTTGACTTCGGTCTCACTAGGTCAGAAAAATCTCTCCTTAAGCATCAGCAAAATCCTTGACGACCTTAGAGTTCTTGCGAGATTTTCCCTCCTTTACTTTCCGATTATCATGATTCTGGTTCTTCAACCTTAATATCGTATGCGGATTAATCGGCATATTTCTAGAAATTACCAAGAGTAAGAAAGATTGTGACGTTACGAGATGACGTAGGGGTTTCAACAGTATGGGAAGGGTGTTCAAGCTCGTATTCAGGTTCGGATAGTAAGATAACGTAGGATTAGAGGATTGTAACAAGTTTCGACGATATGAAAAATAATATTATGTAAATTCATGAAGAAGTTTTAAGGACCATCGTATACTCACGATGTTTTAGAATTAAACAAGACCATTGCTTCATTTGCAATGTCTTAGAAATGAACGTGACCATTGTTTCACCCACAGTGTCTTAGAAAAGTTTTAGTATTTATATAATGACCTTTATATGAAACTATGTAGGACGTGTATGCTGAATAAAATAAACGTGATGTAAAACATAATATGGCAAAATGAAATGTAACTATAATTATGGTAATATGATATATTTAGTACTTATATATATATATGTATATATATATATGTATATATATGCATAATGAGGATTTTGTGTATATAGCAAGTAAGAGCACGTAAGGATCACTTACTGGTTATAGACCAGACCTAGTATATACTACGTGGTTCTATATAACCTTGGCTCTGAATACCAATCAGTCACACCCCTAAACGGGTCCAGGACGAAATACGTGTCCGGGGGCGTGACGTCATAATATACATCATACAAAGTACAAAGAATGACCTCTGAGGGGTACTGATTACATCAAATAACGTCTAATTTATAGCATCATTTATCCCATGTAAATAACCCATTTTGTATAATTATTGCAAAGAATTGTTACTTAATCGTTTGTAATTGAGAATTGCAGTAATTATGGAGTACTTAGTGAATATTAGCAAAATGCGCGCATTCTGGAGCTTAAACGAAGATATTTTGAAGATTACTATACTGACAACCAATACGACATATCCATCAAGGAAGATACGACATATCTGTGCCTGCACTCACCAAAGACCACGAAGGATCCATGATCAATACGATGTATACAAAGACGACCAATACGCCGTATTGGAGATATAGTATGTGAATATTATGGAAGATATCAAACGTGGCCCCTACTCCAAGAAACCCTAATACACCGTATCCAACACATTGGATATGCCGTATCGACACCGACTCCAGACCCTATAAATACAAAACTCAAAAACGAGTTTTAAGTGTGCTAAATCATATTCTCGATACCTAAAACACAAAAGTCGATTTTCAGAGGAGAAAAAGAGCAGAAGAGGTCTTGCAACGCATTCCAATCCATAGGAGACAACGTGTAATTTCTTATACTTTTGTAATCGTTTAGTTTTTGGTATCATTCGTTTACTCGGTTATTTTACCTTGGCTAAGCCATTACTCTTGTATTAATTATGATGTTTGAAGGCTAATACCTTCGGGTATTAGCCATTATTATGAATATCTGAATGTTTGGTTTTGTTTATATCTCGATTGCTTAATTTATCGTTGTATGCTTGTTTATGTTTATCATTCTTACTTGTTTATGTGCTTTTGTATGCGACCTATGATTCAACTGGATCTAGTGATACAGACCAAGTAATTTATACATCTAGAATCATAGGATCACAAATATTGTCCTTTTAAATTCGTGCTAAGGATACGCTTCTGGCTTAACTAGTTAACAGATATGGCCTTTGGTTTAGTGAACAAGTTGACTAGCAGGTGAACCTAGATAATTCAACAAATAATGTTCTGATTCCATTGGATAGTTGGACAAGTGGACTACTAGAGTATAAATCATCGTTAAGCAGTAAGTGGGTAAAGTCTCTATGAGCTAGGGTTTAACAAGATCACCATTGCTTTAATCCCTAAGATATATTATAATCAGTAAATTAGGATGCTTTATGCGGATGCTTTAATTATGACAGAATTAATGTGTCTAGGTCTTAGGATGAAGTCACACCTTAGTCTAAGAATGATATGCCACTTCGAGATAAGTAATCATTTCACTGAATAAACAAACCAACTTTTAATCGGATTAATGATGGCTAATACAATTTTCTATCATAAGGCTTGACCGCTCTTTTATTTTATGTTAATTTGCTTGCATGGGTTAAAGTGTCCTGAATTGATTGTAGTCGCTACCAAACATGTGCCAGTCTCTCAGGCTAAAACCCCCCTTTTACCTGTTAGAATTAGGATTAGAACTAACATAGGATTAGCATAGGTTTGACTTAGATTAGAATTAACTTAGATTAGATAACCAAAATATTAATAAACTGAGAGATTTAACCTCGCTTCAAGTGTTCGACACCCTACTTACCATGAATCTACCACCGACCGGGTACACTGCCCGTTAAAGTGTTGTTTTTAGTTAAGTCGGCAAAATATAAATTTAAAACTTGAATCATAAAAATATACACCACACAACGACACACCAAGTTTTTGGCGCCGCTGCCAGGGAGTGATAATTAATCTTTATTTTTATTTTATATTTTGGTTATTAGATTAGATCTATACCTTAGGAATAGTGTAAACTAGATTAGTGTATATTCTTGTATATTCTGTATATTTTTGTATATTTGTTAGTTTAATTGTTTGCTTGTATATTTGTTTGCGTATTTAATTATTTTCCTAATACACTGTTCTGGTCGATAACTCGATACGGCGTATCCACGTCCATTGAATACGGCGTATCCAACTTTCTGTCCAATACAGCGTATTCATTCAAAAGATTAATACGACATATTCACATCTATTGAATACGGTGTATCAATCATCTGAAACAAAATCAGAATCTTAGTTTTCATATTTGATTTCCGTGCTAAAAAAATTTTCTATCCTAAAGGGCCTATCCTACTGATTGGTTATCTCTTGTTTCAGGTAGTGCATGACAAGGAGTTCAACGAACGAACTATTCACACCTTTCAAGGATCCGGAACGAGAATTTCGATCATCTAGGAAGTACTTCAAGACACTAAGTCTTGACGAATTAAGATCGTCTGATTTCTTTTTATTTTCTGACCAAGAAAACTCGGAGGAAGAAGTTGCGGAAACTATGGAGTAGTACATGAGCAAGACCCGAGCTGATTATGGATCGGGGGTTGCTAGGCCTAAAATTGAAGACAAGGATAACTTTGAACTAAAAGGCCAATTTCTCAAGGAACTACGTACCAACACCTTCAGCGGTTCAGATCATGAAGATGCAAACGAACACATTGAGAAAGTTCTTGAGATCGTCGATCTATTCCACATTCCAAATATTACTATAGACCAAGTGATGCTTAGAGCATTCCCTATGTCCTTAACTGGAGCCGCAAGCCGTTGGCTGAGAAACAAACCAACTGGTTCAATTACAACTTGGGATGGTCTTAAAACAAAATTTTTGAACAAATATTGCCCACCTGCTCGAACTGCAAAGAAAATGGAGGAAATCAACAACTTTCAGCAAGAACCAGATGAAAACCTTTACCAAGCATGGGAGCGATTTAAAGAACTCTTGATGAAGTGTCCTCAACACTATTTAACAGAGATGCAGGAGGTAATCTTGTTCTATAATGGATTGGGAATTCCTACTCGACAGATTCTTGATTCAAGAGGTGCAATACCATCTAAGACTGCTGCTGATGCAAAGGTAGCCATCCAAGAAATGGCTGAATACTCTCAAAAATGGCATAATGGAACATCTAGGTCAAGAAGTACTAAAACTTCTGACGGATTGGTAGCTATACAAGCACAACTCAATAATCTTGGGAGAGAGATCAAGAAAATAAATGAAAAGTCTATGCTGCTCAAGTTAGATGTGAACAAGGCAAAGGACCCCATTACACCAAAGATTGCCCACTAAAAGAAGAAGGGAAAACCCTCAAAGAAGCTTACTACACGCAATTTGGTGAACCTTTTCAAGGAGGGGGATATATAGTAGCAACTCCAGGATTCTATCTAAGGAATAATGTAAATCCTTTGTACCAAGAACAAAGGCAATCTATGGAAGATACCATTAGCAAATTCATGAGTAAATCAGCGAAGAAACACGAAGAAAATTCTAATTTGATTAAAGAAATCCGAGCTTCAACGGATGCTGCCATTCAAAACCAAGGAGCATCTATTAAAACTTTGGAAATCTAAATCGGGCAAATGAGCAAAGTATTACAGGAAAGAGGATTTGGAAGCCTACCTAGCTCTACTGAAGCAAACCCAAGAGATCAAGTCAATTCGATTTCAACTACTATTGAAGCTGATTCATGCCTGATACGTCGTATTGGATCTTCATAATACGTAATATCCACTGGACAGAACCATACACTGATGTACGAGACAAGACAAACAATGATTCCATTTCCAAGTCATTTAAATGGTTACTATTATGAAGAAAAGAAAGGATTATATGGACCACAATTCTCGGAAGCTTACTCTGAAGCTTCACATATCAATAAATCCATACCTCAAAAGGAGAAAGACCCAGGGAGTTTCACTTTACCTTGCTTTATTATTAATGTTTGCTTTGATAATGCCCTTGTTGACTTAGGAGCTAGCGTTAGTGTTATGCCTCTCTTGACCTACCTTAACTTAGGATTAGGCGAATGAGCTCACACTAAGTTAACAGTTGAATTAGCAGACAGGACTGTGAAATATCCAAAAAGAATTGTTGAAAACGTACTAGTAGGAATTGGTAAATTTACTTTCCCCATAGACTTTATTATTATAGATATGCCTGAGGATATCAAAGTGCCCTTGATCCTCGTAAGACCATTTTTATCTACCGCCCATGCTAAGATTGATGTTTACAAAAGAAAGATTACTTTAAGGGTCGGGGAAGAAAGGATTGTTTTCATAAGTGTTAAACCTGCTAGTAGTTTAATTAAGAGGGTCTACATGATAAGTTTGAGAGAAAGAATGGAACTTGATTTAGAAGCTAGGCTTATGGGAGAGACTTTGGTGTTAAATAGATCATTAGACCCTTTCTTGGAAGATTACATTTAACTAAATGATCTAAATGAACCATTTGAGCTTAGGAGAAATCAAGGTGATGATTTAATTCCCACTATTGATGAAGGTGAGGTAATTAAGGAATTTAGAACTAGGGATGATGAACTGAATGTTAGAATTGATGATTACCCTAGTTATTGTGACTATAATAAGAAGATCCATATAGATTGTGCTCACAACTTAAAGTTTTCTTGCATGATAGGATTTGAATTTACACAAGCTAACTTTTTCCCATTATTGTATGTCAATGTGATGTCCAAAAAGTTTTATAATTCTATAATGAAAGATAAGATGGTGTACAAAGGGAATAATGTTGTAGGAGCTTTAATGAATGTGCCTATCTTTGTTGGAACTTTTTCTGTTGTGACGGATTTTGCAGTTCTAGAAAATATGGATGCTTATCATGATGAAGGAATGAGCGATGTTATTTTTGGCAAACCATTTTTAAGAGAAGTTGGAATTAAAGCAAAAAGGTTTGAAGGGATAATTACCATTCATAATGGTGATGATGAAGCAACTTACCAAATGACGCGATTACATCTGAGGTTTAAACGCCACACTAATGAGCAATGCAACAAAATCCCACCATTACTGAAGGTAAGTAAGAAAGATGAGATGAATGGAATCTCGCATGCATACCAAAAGTTAAAAGGGTTTCTCAAGAGTCTTGATCTTATAGAACGATTATATCCGAGAATGATAAAAAACGGAAGAATGGCTCACACGCGGGCACATTAGCGTGCATGAGATAGAATAGTGAAGAGAAGCTGAAGAAAAGTTTAACTTAAAGACTTCACTGTAAACAAAAGTGCTTCCGGGGAGACAACCCGGAATGTTATTTAATTTTATCGAGTCTGTCTTCCTAGACATCAATACGGCGTATCCGCTCCATAGCATACGGCGTATTGATTGTCTGGATGTTATCAGTCTTTATTTTTATGCACTTTAAAAATATTATTGTCAGTTCTGGTAATACGGCGTATTCATGCACATGATACGGCGTATTCACCAGACTGACTCGTATTTAGTTTGTTTAGTTTAAATTAACTATAGATACCAAGATAGGAACGCAATGGATTTTCTTATGATTTCCAGACCTCGTGAAAGTAATATCGAAGACGAAATTGGTGGAGAATAACAAATATGATATCTCGAAGTGTTGGAGTCTTGAAACTTCAAGACGCTGTCAACACACAATCTGCTTAATATACTACATGGAGAAATCTAACCGAGCAAATATCAGGGAGTTTCTCATTCTAATTCTTTTTTATTCCCGTATTTAATGTTTTATATATACAACGAAGGACGTTTTAAAATTACAAGTGGGTGATAGAATTTAAGAATGTTACTTTGTCCTATTTTTCACACTAAAATGCTTAAATTATACTCAAATTTAAAATATTTTCAAGCATAGTTTTGTGAAATTACTTGATACATAACCCGCACACAATAACCCTTATTAGATATTGTGAGAATTTAACCTTATCCGTTTCCAAATTTTCATACCCCGCCAAGGTGGAAACACGAGACGTAACATCATGGATATCATCACAACATAATGGTGTCAACAATAGAGAATCACTACATGCATAACTAAATATAATAGAACATGTGTCATACAAAACCGAAAACAAAAGAAACTGCACCTTGTATGAAATGAAGAAGGAGTCTCATCAATACAAAGACAATGTATCACAACCCTATTAAACCTAATAACATTCAAATGAATTCAATGCAATCATTATGAAATAAAACAAATGAAACTTCCAAGGCCATCCTATGTCTCTCTAGGCCACTTTTATTACTTCAACACTTTCATAACGCTACACCCACCGAAAAATGATGGCTTAAAAACGTCAACACAATGGTTGGTGAGAGTCATAGGTTTTACGACACCATTACAAGATTTAAGACAATTACTGTGATTATAAAAAAACATGGCAGGACAATTAAGCTGGCTATTATACATGCTAACATGCGTTCAACTAACAATCACCACTGGGACGGAACGTGTCCCCCAATCCAAACTACAAAATTTGTTATACAGTCATAGAGAGGAATGCTATCCCGATCCAGACCTTGGTACCCCCTAAAGCATCTACACAATAATATAACCCCACACAAAGTAGGCCAAACCTCAAACCCACAAAATAGCAAAACCTTACAACATCATACAACATGCAACACATAACATATAATAGCTACATAAAAGTCTATGCGTAAATTAAATCACATAATCACAGCAATTAAAACATTTCCAATACATATTTTGCATCATTTCCATCCCAAGAAAACTTAGTAAAATGGGACTATGAAACTCACCTGATGCTCAGCTTACTTGACAAGATCTTGCACACAATCGAATCATAACAAAACACAAGTTACACTCGGTTAGGCTAAATGCCTAAGTCAATGTAACAATCACATGATGGAATTCTAAACTTTACACTAAGTTTATAATCCTTTATATATATCTCCCAAATCATTTTCACACCATATATGACCTTACTCATTAACTTCCACTTTTACAGTTTCTGGCTGAATTTTGTAGTCACTTTATGACCACAAATAAAATACCAAAACACCTAATTGATAGTTCTCCTTACATTACCTTGCTCCCCAATGAGTTGTGAGCTACTGTGATTTTTTATAAAAAATAATACTAAGTGGAACTATTTTATAAAAATTCATCTTTACAAAGTACTCAGATTTGGACCTGAACGCGCACCAAAACGTTTGACATCCTTAAAAATACTTAGAAAATGTTTTATCGCTATCCCTTCGAACTGGAGTTAATGGACACCTAAAATATGACTCATGATTTTTGGCTAATCCTAATTTGACTTTTAAGTAGGGGTTTTACTCTCCGAAATCAGACTCAAATCTGACCTGAATTTATCGTTTTAACAACTTTTCTTGCGAAAATTATTTGACTAACTTCCCGACCTCAAAACCTTTCGGGGCCAGAATTTTTGGAAACTAGACTCTTTAAACTTATCAATAGACATAAGTTTCATCAAAAATCTCGTTACCAATCATGAGATAACATTCAAACAAGATGACTCAAAATTCTGCTCAACCCTAAATTCAATTCTTTCGCGTTCTAACTCTAACCAATTACATCAAGATGACCCTAATTAAACCCTAAACACTCTAGCATGATTAATATATTCTTAATTATAGAAGTTTTAAAACCCTAATGATCCATCATATTAATTGTGACATGATTTAAAGAAAACTAAACAACTAGGGTTTATGAACATACCTTAATCCTTGATTCTTGAAACCCTAAATCACCAAATTGATCTTTGAATAAAAAAATCTTTTTTTCTCTCTGCTTTGATCGACCGGATATAAAAAAATTAAGGATATGAGATTTAGTATTATGGTATTTGCAACAGTTTGGATAAATACCTAATTTAGAATTGAGTTAGACTAAAACTTTTTTTCTTTCCTTCTTTATCTCCCATATCCGGACCGATCCACACCCCCGATATATATTAATATTATAAATATATATATATATATATATATATATATATATATATATATATATATATATATATATATTATTTACACAAAAACCCTTTAATTTTGTTATTTTTATAAAACCTTTTATTTATTTAGACATCCTTCTAAATAAAACTAGTTTTAAATACCTAAAAAAATTCATTTCATACTTTATTTCCCCTAACTTAATAATACTAAAATCTACCAACTAAATTTCTAAACTAAATTTTCTATTCTCGTGAATTTCTATTATTTAAATACATAATTACATAATACGTACACATAAAATACATACACACATAAATTTATACCCTCATTTTCATTGTCACTAAAATATGAACAAAATGAAATATCCATAACAACCATAACTTCAATCACCATGAGACGATCACACTCAATAGATTGGTAACCAAACTCACATAAGATCACATAACCACATAATTACTATAATACATAATGAAACTCAAGTCAATGCTAATAGTTGACTAACCTGCTCAAAGCACAGTTGTCATACAAATGTTTACCCAAATTCTACAAAATATGAGTGTGTCAGTGATGTAGCAGACTTTAGAACTTGTCTTGGTATATCACTCGAGACCGCAGTGATGAGTACTATGGATTTAGATGGAGTAACTTGTTTAAATTGGTAAAATTTTAGGATTACACCCAAAACGCCTTTACATGTTGCTTATTAACTAACTACACCGGTTAGTTAACCCCCGTATAAACCCTTTGTTTACTCTTACTTTATGAGTAAGATACCCCTAGAACAACCCGTAGAGCCAATCCTTTAGGAAATACACCAACTATCTGTTTCGTTACACGTCTTAAAAATCAACGATGTAGAGTATTGTATAAAGTGGAAGATATCGCCACTTGCTTTGTAGAGTATATAAAGTATGGGATGATTGGAAAGTTGACCGTTACGGGAACGCCAACTTAGGTTGTTGTTTTTAATCTATGATCAAGACGTTGTAAATAGTTGTGTCTTTATCATGGTGACGGTCGGGAAAAAGTGTCTAGCAACTTGTATCTTAGACTTAATCTATTTGTTTCGTAATTTTTATTTAACAACAATTTATTTCCCTTTCCTAATCATTAACCATGGGTTTTACGCGAATAAGGATGTAATCGAACATGCATGTCTATTCTGTCGTTACGGCTATGTATGCATGATTCAGCTGCCTTGTTGGTTTATTACTATTGGTGAAAGTTAGAAGATCCCTATTCTATATCATTCTTCATCCTAACCCTTGGTTAAACTCGAATAAGGATATGATCGAACACACATGTATATGTGCTTCAGCTGCCTTGTTGGTGTGGTACTTTTGGTGAAAGATTGTAGAATGATCAACCCTAAGCCTTATAATAAAAACCCATTTTAGCTTTATAAACTTGTTACTCCTTAGCTCTAGTGGTGAAGATGTGTTGGAAACACGAAAAGTGTCGGTCACTTCCAAGTTGTAACAGGTCTTAGCTCCTAGTTAGTATAACGATTAGATTAGTAATCTAGTCCGGCCCAAGGCCCATGGGTGGCCCAACCAAGCCCATGGCCGGCCATGGTAGACTATTTA